>VMDR010001972.1:0-104721 GCA_007922815.1 Macrotus californicus
GTGGTGTAGGAAACAGAGGACTCGAAGAACTTATATGTACAACCCATGGACATGAACTAAGGGAAGATGCTGGAGGGTTGGGGGGTGGAGGGAGGGTCAAGGGGGAAAATTGGGGAAGCTAATAGCATAATCAATAAAATACACTTTTTAAAAAAAGAGGTATTTATACCAAGAGGAGCGGCCTTTTAAAAAATATATTTAAGGTTGAATTAAGTAAATCAGTTGCTACTCTAAAAATTGAACTTTCTGTTTGTTAAATATTCACTTGGAAGTACTTGTTCGGTATTCTATTTTTAATTACCCTTTGATGAAAAATACTACAGCTGTGAAGAAGCACCAAGTGTGTCCCAATCAGACTAGTTGAGAAATTCAGCAGGAGTGAGAAATAAGAATACCAACCATTTTTTCTACCTATTTGCACATAAAGTGAACAGTATTTAAATTTAAACCATTTTTATTCAGTGCCATGTTTAAGTGCATTTCGGTGTTCATGGCAAAATAATTGTTAAAGTGCCAGTTTCCATCTGTATCTATGCCAGTTTCATACCTTTGGTTCTTAATGTGCTAAGCTATAGTTTTGATTCCCTACATTATCCTTAAACATAATTGTACTTTGAAATTTAAACGAATAATTTAAGTTGCTGAAGTGTACTTCCATGCTGTTATTCTGCGGTTGTGCTATCACCCACTCAGATTATGCTCTATTAGTAGGCTACAGAAGATCAAATTATTAGGATGTTAATATTTTCAGCCTTTCAGCCAGGAAGAGTATTATGTATTTCCTGATCGGTCAAACTCTCAAAACTGATCGGGGGTGGGGAGGGAGTGCTCCATGGTGTCGTATAGATAAGCACTAAACCAGGGTTCAAACGTGCTGACTTCTGGTGTTAATTCTGCCACATAAGATAGTGATTAACCTTAAGCAACTGAAAGGGTTTTTTTAATTAACTGTGGTGAAATACACATAACAAAATTTACCATTTTAGCCATTTTAAAATACACATTTCAATGACATTAAGTGCATTCACATTGTTATGCAACTATCACCGCCACCTACCTACAGAACTTTTTTTAATCTTGCAACACTGAAACACTCTAGTCATTAAAAAATAACTCCTAGGCCCTGGCTGGGTAGCTCAGTTGATTAGAGCATTGTCCCAATACTCCCAAGTTTGTGGTTCAGTTCCCAGTCAGGGCACACACAAGAACCAACAATGAATGCATAAATAAGTGGAGCAACAAATCCATGTTTCTCCCACCCTCCCTCCCTTCTTCCTCTCTCTCTAAAATCAATCAGTCCATAATAAAAAAAAAAGTTTTAATCCTCATTTTCCTCTCTCTCCAGCCCCTGACAACCACTGTTCTACTTCCTGTCTTAGGCATTTGACTACTCCAGGGACCTCATATAAAGGGGTATCATGCAGTATTTCTTCTTTTGTGACTGGCTTATTTCACTTAGCATGCGTCTTTAATGTTCATCCAAATTGTATCATTTCCTTTCTAAGGCTTAATCATTTCATTGTATGCGTAGACCATACTTTTTAAATTTATTCATTAATGTAAACTTGGATTGTTCCTACCTTTTGATATTATGAATAATGCTGTTATGAAGACAGGTATACAAATTCCTGTTCAAGACCCAGCCTTTAGTTCTTTTGAATATACACCTAGAAGTGGAATTGCTAGACCACATGGCAATTCTATTTTTAATTTTTTTGAGGAACCACCACATTGTTTTCCATAGCACCTGTGCCGTTTTACCCTCTCACCAATAATACACAAGGGTTCCAGTTTCTCCATATCCTTGCCAAAACTTATCTTCTGATTTTGTATGGTACACATCCTTATGAGTGTGAGGTGATATCTCATTATGGTTTCAATTTACATTTCCCTAATGATGAATGATGGGCATTTTTCATGTGCTTGTTAATCATTCATTTTGTCCATGCACGTCCTTTGCCCATTTTTTAAATCAGGTTATTTGTTTTATTTTATAAGACTTCTTTTAAATACTCAGCATATTAGCCCTTTATCAGGTAGATGATTTGTACATATTTTCTCCATTCCATGGTTTGCTTTTCACCTGTTGATCATGTCCTTTGTACAAAAGTTTTAATTTTGATATATTCCAATATAATCTTTTTTTCTTTGGGTATGTGTTTTTTGGTGTCATAACCAAGAAATCATTTCCAAATCCAGTGTCATGAAGCTTTACTTCTGTGTTTTCTTCTAGAAGTTTTACAATTTTAGGTCTTAGTGGTTAGGCCTTTGATCCATTTTTAGTTAATTTTTGTATATGGTCTAAGGTGCAGGTCTAGCCTCATTGTTTTGCACTTGGATATCCAGTTTTCCAATACCATTTGTTGAAAATGACTATCCTTCCCCTTTAAATGGCCTTGGAACTGCTTGTAAAAAATCATTTGACCATAAATATGAGGGTTTATTTCTGAGTTCTCCATTCTGTTTCATAGTATACATGTCTGTCTTTCTGCCATACCATACTGTTTTGATTACTGTAGTTTTGTAATAAGTTTTGAAATCAGGAAGTGTGAGACCTCCAACTTTGTTCTTCTTCTTCAGAATTACGTGGCTCTTAGTGATGCTAAGATCAGTCAAAGGGTTCAGGTGGTGATGGCCTGATTCCCTCCGCTGCACTGACAGGAAGCAGGGAAAGGGCTTTTCTAAGGTTTGAGTTTTTGTTAAACCGTTCTGAAAGGCTCTCAGGCATGTGGGGATCAATTTTGGATTTGCCACTGTTTCTACGACAGGATCAGAGGGAGTATTAGTCAGGGTTTGGTTGATGTCTTGTGGCAAGGACAGTTTAGCAGTTGAGTATCCTCAGTAACAAAGTGAGTCTGGGGACCTCACTGATAAGAAAGTAGCCAGCCTCTCAGGGGGCCATTAAAGCATTTTACAAGTGGTCTGTGATCTTGGGAGAAATAATGTCTCCTGTTAACTTTGCACCTGCCTTTATCTCTGTCTGTTCTTCCAGCCCAGTTAATGGCAGAGTTATTTTTTTCTTTTTTGTTCTGAGCTGATTTTTATCTTTTGTCTCAGACAGACTTTTACTCTTTTAGTTCCATGGCACTGATGTAATTAATGACTTTGGGAAGTAGGGAGTCATTGTATCTTAAGACTTGAAGCAACTAAGTGATTAAATGATCACTGTACTTAACCCCTCCCCCATGTAAGGTAAAACCTCATGATTATTAAATAGAGCATGATTTGGAAAAATTGTGAAGTAGGAATAGTTTATAGTCAAGCCTCAAGTTCTCGACCTGACAGCCCTTTCATGCTGGTACCTGTATGATCAGTCACGTCTCTCAGGCGTGATTTGGTTTTCCCACAAATCGCTTCTTGAACAGCCTTCTGGAATGAACTAAGTTCGAGAACCAAGGTTCCACTGTATTTGTTACTGTCATTTCCACTTTGCTTTCTGAGCCGCTCTCCCTCTTATGGACACCTTGGTGTACTTCACTGCTCTTTCTTTTGCTTCTCTTCTCCCCTATGTGAACTTGTGCCCATTGGTTGGCCTGATAATGAGGTTAAAGTTGCTTAATATGTTCCCTTCAGGAATATATGCATTTTAAAAAGAAATTCCTGAGGAGAATAATGAAACTGAGGAAGAAATTTCTAAGGCATATTTCTGGCAAGATGAGGTAGGGAGTAAGGATGGGTCCGGAAGCAGGCCTTCAACAATCACTCTGCCTAAATGGGGCCTGAGCCCCAGAAACCAGGAGTTGACCTCTGAGGAGCTGATGAACTGGTGTTGCCCGCCTCTACCCTCTTCTCCTGTGGATGCCTAGGGAGATGCAATAAAAGCATCTGAGTGCCTGTGCATTGTCATGGGAGCAAGGCTATTGTGTTGCGTAAGTAGTGTGGAAATGCAGGCTAGAAATTGAGACTAGGCAGATGAGTGCAAGGACAGTTGGAAGTGTCCCCTTCTTAGAGTAGTACTCTGTTGCCTTGGTAGGTCCAAGAGACAGACACAAAGATGTCGAGACCTACTCATGGTATTGACCTATGCACTTACTGTCGGGACGTACTTCTGTCCACGAGACAACCAATGCTCACGCTCTCTCCTTTCAAGCCTCTCTCACTGAAGCTAGGCACTACATACTTAGCCTTCCTCTGGAGAAGAAATGTGAGCCCATTGCTTGTGGCCCAGCAACTGACTGGTACCTGTTTACGTCTCCAGACCCAATTTGTTTGTTAATCCTCAGGGGAAATGTGAGCTTTCTGTTGTACTTTGAAGATGAGTTGAGCTTTAGGAAGGGTTTGAATGATCAACCCCCAAATCTGTAAGTGATTGCCATGGTAATCTTCCATGTATATGCCAAGTAAGCCAGGTTTTGTCTTCTGGTGCTGTGGCATTTCTGCCTCACAGCTCCTGGGGACATGCCCAAGGTAGTTGTTCTAGAGATCAGAATCCTACAAGATTTTAGTCCTAGTGACAGTTTAAGCTACTCTGAAGTATCCCTGTAAACTAGTTTTTTGAAAATGATGCTTTCCCAAGTCCCCTGGCCTTTTACCTTGGGAAGCCCAGACCAAGTGGAACCTGTCGATGCCACAGTTGTTGCTTGCTCTGAGTGGCTCCTGTCTTCCCTCATGCAGGCCAGAGAGAGGCTCTGGAACCATCAGGCAGTCTCAGTCAACATCTACGTCATTTGTCACGCCTGTTTGGAGACCGTTAACTGGCCCCCTTATTGCTCTACTGAGGGGTTGCACTAGACAAGAGCGATCTCCCTTTAGACAGGAGCGACTTGTGTATCGTTGGTAAGGTGGTCTTTTAGGCCTATGAAGAATCTGAGCAAGTGAACCAGAGAATGGTTTACATTGGCTCTGTGGCTCTGTGGCAACTTTACCTCTCGGTGCCTGAAAATACAATTTTTAATGCTAATTTCTTCTAGCAGTTACTACTCTGAACCAATTTTAGACTTACAGTAGTTTCAGAGATGCTACAGAGTTCCCATATGCCCAGTTCCACCATTGTTAGCATCTTCCATTCCATCGCACACTTGTTAGAATGAAGACTTCACCACTGGAACGTCACTGTTAATTAAACTCCAGACTTAGCTTCTATCAATGTTTCCACTTACAACCTCTTTCTGTTCAAGAATCCAGTCTAAGTACCACATTACGTTTAGTTGTGTCTCCCAGTCTCCTCTGGTTTGTGACGGTTCCTCAGCCTTTCCATGCTTCTCATGACCTCTTACAGTTTTGAGGAACACCAGCAGATATCCTTTCTAATGCCCCCAGTCTGAGCTTGTCTATATTTTCCTTGTGATTAGACTGATGCTATGGATTTGGGTAAGAATCCTACAGAGGTGAAGTGCCCCGTGGGATACTTGATCCGGAGGTGTTAACTTTGTGATCACTTTGTCAAGTAGTCTGTCATTTTTTTTCCACCATAAAGTTTGTTTATTCTATTGTTTGGAAGTAAATCACTAAGTCTAGCCTACCCTCAAGGTGGGTTGGAGGGATGTATAGAATTAAGCCCCACCTCTTGGAGGAGGGGAATATCTGTATATATTACTGGAAATTCCTCTGTAAGGAAGTTTGTCTCTTCTACCTCATTTAGTTATTTATGTAACTAGGGACTCATGTATATTTATTTTATACTTTGATATTTGTTTTGTTTACCATATTGTTCCAGCTCTGTACTTACTATTAAAGATTTTATCATATGTAAAAAGGATGATTTGAATGAAATAGTACTTATAGTACCTTCTGGCTCCGAAGTTCTGGATCAGGAGCTTTAAAAAAATCACCTTAAAGCAAGATACTCTAAAGTCAGTCTCTCCATTTGCTTACTAATGTCTGATTGTGTAGGCTTGGCCCTTGATTCTACTTCATTGACTATTTTTCTAGGACACCCTGTTCACCTGTTGATTTGATATTGGCACCAAAGAACATATGTCTGTAGGTAAAGCCACTATGGCCTGGGAAGTAGAAATGACAACTATAGCATTAGTTCCCTGGTTACATTTCCCAAGTTGTTGTTGGGAAGAAATAAGTATGAGTTTAAAAAGCTGTACTGGGAGTTCTTGGTCATCACCTAAGTTGGCTTCTAACTTGACGTCTGATCTTGGGCTCATCTCTTCTACCTCCAGACCTCAGATCCTTTATCCAGAAAGTGAAACAGTTCTATTAGATGGCCCCTAAGATTCCTCACAGCTGTGATTTTATCATTAGAGGTATTGTAAAGTATCTGGCTGGCAGTTCTCATCTCAGTAATCAAGGCATTCTGGCAAGAATTGGTAATGGTCAGCCTCTCTGAAACAGGCTTATTGGGTCCATCTTTATCATGTTTTTTATTTAAATTTGATTAAACACACATACACAATGCATGGGATAAGCACATTCAGAAATGTGAGGTCTAGAGGTAGTACCTAGATGGCTCATTGTGTAATATAGAAGGCATATTTTGCTGTTCATTAATGACCCAATCCATTATGGTAATAACTTCAGAGGGGTCAGAACTGTAGTGCTTATTGTTGGTATTTATAAATCCGTGGCTTCTTAAACAACATTCCTCTTACAGCTGCTAGGTAGAATCTGTGAACAGCACAGCAGAGTAGCCAATGTGAGTGGAGTGCAGTGGCGTAAGTGTGACAAGGCCCAGTGAGTTATATTGAGAAACTTCAGTTCTCAAAGTCGGGGAGTGGGGGCAGAGGGGGTGGAATGTCATCAGTTTCATATACTGGTAACAGCCTTCAGGAGATGTCGTTTCTCATAAGCATTTAGTTTCCTGAGCTAAGAGAGAACAAAGCAGGTGACCTGTAGGTAAGTATGCTAAACCTATCATGTACTTACAAAAGAATTTGGAAAACAGGTGGAGGACAAGTGGGAATTGATGTATGTAAAACAGTTTATTCATTTGGAGAAAACTAGTAGTAGAGTGAAGAAATGTTGCTTTTGGTTAGAAAGCTGGGATAGAAGAGAATGGAATGGATCTCCCTCACGCTGCCTGCCACTGAGTAGTTCTTTAAGGCCCACTTCATATTGGTCTGTGAGATTGATTGAGAGCCTTGAGTGAACGTCCTCTGACCCACCATACCTGGCACTGTCCCAGATTTCTGAGTGGAGTGGCACACTGTGTGTCCTGGCTTACAGAGGTGAGCCAGCAGGTACAACTTCTGTGGTACTAGTTTCACACGTGCTTTAGTGATGTGTCTGGAATGGATGTCCATCCTGTGAATTGTGCTAGTGCTACCAGTGGCTTTAGCTCCCACTCCCCGGGTGAAAAGGGTTGCTAATTCTAGAAGTGAACAGCAGATGTCACTGCATCTCCACTAACTGGGTTTTGGCCCACAGCTGCTTGGTTGGAAACTGATTCTTAACACAGCTCCCACACCACTAACCTAAAATTGAGTATTTATGGCTCTCTGACACCCTAATGTCCCCTATCTCAGATACAGAACCCAAATTTAAAATTGAGAAGAAACACAGCATAAGAGGGTTTTCCTCAGTTCCTTCACTATCCTCTTATATGTTGTCTGTGCTTTCATGTCACTAACTAATGAAGTTTATTTGCCTTTTCTTATCAATCAGACAGCGGTGATTTAGGAGCCTGGACAATTTTTTATATTTGTCTTTAGCAGGGTTAACACTTAAATGCTTCTTGGCTTTCTGTAGCTTGCTTTTTGAAAACCTTCCAGCAGGAAAGTAGATGGCACTATTCTCTGAATTGGACATCAGAGGAAGCTGCCACTTTCTTTATTTTTTTGAACCCTTGCTTTGATACTTAAGGAAATAAAGAACTGAATTAGTACAAAAGTTCTGCAGTACATCTCTAAAACAAATCTCTTATGGCCCTGGCCATTGTGGCTCAGTCGATTAAAACATGGTTTCATGAACCGAAAAGTCACAGGTTCGAATCCCAATCAGGGCACATGCCTAGGTTGTGGTTTAGTCCCCAGTTGGAGCATGAACAAGAGGCAGCCGATCAATGCTTCTCTCTCACATTGATGTTTCTCTCCATTTCTCTCTCCCTCCCTTTCCCTCTCTCTTTCTAAAATCACGAAGCATGTCCTGGGGTAAGGATAAAAAATAAACAAAACAAATATCTTATGGCTTTGCTGTAGATAGTAGGGTTTTCCTATCTGACATTAAGGTAAATTGATGCTAAATTACATTATGTTAAAAAGTCTGAGACAAAAAAATGTTGGTATCTTTTGACCACATATATTGTGGAAATAGCCAGGGTAATATCTGTCCCAGTATGTCAGGGTTAGTGCTGGTGTGCACCTCTGTCCTGGTGCAGTTGTTAATAGCTCCCTCTCTGACTCAGCTGACCTAGTTTAAACAATATGGTCACTCTAAATTGCCCAGGCCATGGAGGCAAATCTTTAAGTTCCAGTTTCAGTCATTATAAGCATTTTTTGACTCAAGAATTATGCATGTCATGAGTTTTCTGAGTTAAACACATGTAAAATAAAGCAAGTACCACAAAGAGCTTGTAATTCTGGGAAAATAGCTTTTAGGTTTCTACTGATCATTCTCTGGAGTAATGATTTCCAAAGATGGCTGCGCATCAGAATTAACTAGTAACTTTTTTACAAATAGTTTCAGGGATCTCACCACAGACCCCTACTGAACTTGTACCAGAGTTTGCCCTTGACATTGCCAAAAATGCAGAGCTGTATGTAACGCGTGTGTATTGGACTGCTTTGTCAGTGTGCTTCTGAACTAGCACACAGAAGAACACTCCCTTCTGTGGTTTGGGTGGTGGTTGAGGTTCTTGGTGACAGCTGCTTTGGGTCTTGGTGTATCCGATATTGACATGAGTTGCCTTTTTGTTTCAGATGTCATCTGGGTGATTCTCAGTGTGGAGGTGGGTGGACTTTTAGGAGTAACGCAGCAGCTGTCATCTTTTGAAACGGAGTTCAACACACAGCCACATCGCAAGGTAGAAGGAAACTTCAACCCGTTTGCCTCTCCCCAAAAGAACCGACAATCAGATGAAAACAACTTAAAAGACCCTGGGGGTTCTGAGTTCGACTCGATCAGCAAAAACACATGGGCTCCTGCTCCTGACCAAACCGAGCAAGATGAGAATAGACTTTCACAGAACTCTGTAAATCTGTCCCCCAGCAGTCACGCAAACAACTTATCAGTAGTGACTTACAGTAAGGTAGGTGCCCTCGGAGAAGAGGAGAAGGGGTAGGTGGTGGGCCTTGGGATCCGTGATACCCCTTCATGGCAAACCTAGAGTCCTAGAATGTTCTTTAAGACCGCTTAGCTCTCCTGCCAATAGCAACAACACGAAACCTACCCCTTCTCCCCTCCCCCCCATCTCCACATCCTGTAGATACTACTTCATCCACACGTATAATATACTGCTGTCTCTCTGCTCTGGTTTGGGTGTTGAAAGAACAAAGTTCTTTACCTTTACATTTTAAAAAAAAGAAAGAAAAACTATCACCTGCCATGCTTTCATTGTAAGTGTATACTGATCTCAGAGCAGCAACAGCACCTGTAGGGTTGGGTTCTACTTTGATTTTTTTGGTTTGGGGTAGGGTTTTTATTTTTTTTATTATTTGAGGAAAAAGACAAGCTCAATTATTTATCCTAACTACTGTTGGGCTTTTACTTTATTTACATGTCTTCTTGTTGATGTCTTTTCAGTCTGTGTGGCTCATCTACTTCTCCATCCACAACCCAGAGTGGCCCAAGTAATATTTTGACTTTTCACATGTGGAGAATAAGAGAGTGTTGTTTGTTGAGATAAGCATGATTTTAAGTATTCTGATTGTTCTGAGACACCTTTCTAGGTGTTTGATTTCTTGATCTGTTTCTCTTTATGCTGATTGGTTAAACAGTTTCTTCCACACACCGCTAAGGTGATGGTGGTTCCTGGCTGTGGTTTTGGTTGGTTGAATAAAGCCCTGATGCTAAGAACTCACTGTGACAGGTGGTTCATGTGGTGGTGGCGCACAGGCATTCCTGGGCACTCTTCTCTGGTTAACAGTGCTGTGCTAGGCCAGCATCCCATCCATACAATCATATGTAACTGTTACGTCTGCCCTTGCTTCATGTTAGTATTCGCCCTCAAAATTAAACAATAAAATTGATGTTCACTTGAAGGACAAGTTGCTTTGTTTTAAGAATGGTGTTTTTCTGACCAATGCTTTATATATGGTCCTGATTGAGAGGCAGATTAAGAAAAGAAACCTGATGATGTGAAGCCTCTTCTTCACATGGTCTAGGCAGAGGGACTTCATTTAGTAATAGTGTAGCATAAAGGATTCTATGGAGTCATGTTAGTTCTACAGGATATAAGAGAAGTAAATTGCCTGTATTTGAGGAAAGATATCACATCTTAACACTTAATCAAAGATTTTCCTCTAAGCTCCTATTGCTCCAGGTTTGTCTTCCTTAATATTAACCCTTCAGAGGATGACTGTCCTGGGTGATACAGGCTCTAGAATGCCCAATCAGAACAGGAACTTGATGCAGTTGAGTTTAATGGGAAGATGGGAGCTGGAGGAGGCAAAACCAGTTAGTTGTCCAATGCTCTCTAGAATGGAATCCCCTTTACCTACCTGCAAACTACCTGGCTGAGCCATCACTGTAGTCGTAGACAAGGCCTGGCATTCCTGGCCTGGACATTGCACAGCCCAGGATGGCTATGAATGCAGCCCAACACAAAATTGTAAATTTACTTAAAATAATGTGAGATTTTTTTGTGATTGCATGTCGCAGTGTGTTTAACATGTGGCCCAAGACAATTCTTCTACCAGAGACACCAAAAGGTTGGACACCCCTGCTAGGGTTTTAGGGACTGATGCCTTTTAACCAACTCTGTTTGCCCTGTTCCTGGTGTGTTTGGCGGAGGTGTGCTGTCAGAATAGATTACCTACCAGCACTAATTGAGGTCCCAGCATTTTTGGAATGGCAGGGCTATGGTGAGGCTATTGAGATCTTAAAGTTGATGAACTCATGGTATGTTACCTAAATTTGTTGCCAGGGTCACTTAGAAGTAGCACTTGAAAGAACCACAGAGTAAGGTTCTCATTGGAGATGACATCCAAGGAGGCTGTTGGCTATAAAGCATTGAGAATGTGGCACTTAGATCCCAAAGAGAAATTGGAGCCTCCCTTTTCTTCTTATTTTAAGTAGAATCTTATTCATAAAACACTTACATGAGCATTCAGCAAGCTCTCTGAAAGCAATTCTGGCTCAAGTTGAGTCAGTTCTACCTCTTAGAGCTCCTTAGGAATGGGGTAGGATGTGAAAAGTCATCAGTAATATTTATTAACAGATTTGTGCACTGTTCAGAGCAGTGTACATTGTTCAGTAGGAGACTTGAAGAATAAGAGAAGTTACCCTTGTCAACCAGCAGCTTTAGTACAGTAGGAGAGACGAAGTATGAATTTGGTCAGTGGTGAACAACAACACAGTCAAAATGTGTAATTGGGGTATATGCCTGGAGGAAGGAAGGAAGAGAAGGTAGAGCTGGAGTTGACGGAAGGGGCTTTTCAAAGAATGGTCAGACATGGAAGGACGGGAAGGGAGGACAGCTTACGTCTGAGGACAGGATGATTAGGGTGTGCGGTCGGGAATGTGGGTAGCAGGGAGTGGGAGGTAGGCTCAGCTGATGCACTGCGTTCCTTTCAGGAGCGGTAGATGCAATAAGGGCTTTGAAAAGAATTGGGACTGTACTTAATGAATATCTTAAAGCAGGGATAATTCATAATTCTAAACATTTGTGTTTGGCTTCAGAATATAGATTGTTTTTGAAAGTGGGTGTACTTGTGTCTTTGATGTTGGAAAACTGCTTTATTGGAATTTGAATTATGAAAATTTTCAAGTGTACAAGAAAGTGGAGAAAATAGTATACAATAAACATTTGCATACTCATCAGTTAGGTTCAACAATTGTTAATTTGCCATCCCTTGTTTTCTGAAATATTGTAAACATTTGGCCACTTTATTATGCATCGTTACAAAATAAGAACTTTCTTACATAACCCCAATACCATTAACTTACATAATGATTAATAATAACTTCCTAATATTATCTAGTGTCAGTTCACATTTCCCCACTTGCCTCTAAGTGTCGCACAGTTCATCTGTTTGAACCAGCATCCAGTCAAGACCATGTGTCACGCTTGGTCGTTCTATAAGAAAAGCCTTAAATTTTGAGGTTCTAATGGTACGCTTGACAAAGTGGTGAAATCAGGTACAGATCAGAGGAATTTTTTAAGGGCTCCTATATGCCAGGTGTGCCGCCAAGTACTTTACAAGCCTCATCTCATTGTTTGATAAGAAAAGCTCCAAGGGGCTGAGTAACTTGCCCAGTAAGGCAAAGCTGGGTTTCAAATCCAGGTGCCACATTACTGAAATGTATTTCTTAATAGGAACCTGGGCTTTCCCAAGATCCTCCTATTGGGCTGAATGAAAACATTAGCTGAATATCAGTTGTCATCGAGGCAGGAAAGAAGCAGAGTTGATAGTGGCTCTAATATGTAAATAAGGATTGCCTTTGGCATCTTCTTTTTGAAGAGTTCCCCAGTGTGTTGAGTCTTTGAAGTAGTGACTATTTTTATCATTCTCAGGGTTCATAAACCTTGTGGTGTTATAATAAATAGCACCGTTTTAGTTATGAATGAGTAGAAAGGATGAAAAAGGCCCCTGGGGCTCTAGAATTGGGGCAACTGCTTTCAGTTCACCCCACGTGCCATCAGGAGGAATACCTGATGCCTAATGTCAGGGATCACTGAGTTGGCAATAAATTTGATTTACTCTGAAGACATTCTCTGCCTGCCGTTAAGGCTGGGAAAGAACATGATGCTCTTGGAAGTCTATGACCACAGTTTTAGTAGGCAGATAGAGTTTCCTGCTGTCTCCGTAGTTATAGTTTAACTTGCTAAGGTTGATAGGATGAAATGAAAAGATTGCTTCATGCACCTGCTCTGTGAGGGCTGGGTGGATGTGTCAACATAATGGCACATCTGTCAGTGCCAGGAACTGGACACCCGTGGAGCCCTTCCCCAGCTACCCTCAAATACTACTAGCTTTCTGGACTCAGTGCTTCGTGCTTGTGGGGAAGCTCTGGGTGGGACCTCCTGCCCTAGCTCCACCCCACAACCCAGGGCCCGGCCCCTCCCTGTGTGAGAGCTCTCAGAGGGAGTCAGGAAAGTGAGTATATGCGGGCCTGCTCCAAAGGTTCATAAATCTGACTCCTCGCTTTTGTTAGAAATTGGCTGGCCTCATTGTCAGCTCAAATGTGGCTGACCTGTCCCAGGTGAACAGTCAGATCAAGTACTGATGAAGGTCAGGTGCTGTTTTAAAGAAACCATTTTTATGTGATTAGCTCCAGAATCTCAGAGGACAAACAGTAGGACAGGTGCTCACTGTGTTGACTCAGGGGTAGTCTTGGTCAGGAGTTCTAGCTCGCTCTGACTCCTCTCTGGAGGCCAGGGCAGCTTTTGTTTGGACAGTGCGGAAGCCGTGAAAAATAACTTACAGAGTTGTGAGGGGAGAAAGTAAGTCCTCTTAAAATTACATATGTCTTTTTCTTACTTGCCAGTAATTTTTTAAAATTTCTAAATGTTTTTTAAGAAGGCCTCATAGAAGAAAAAGACACCAACCAAATGATCTGATTCAGGACATCTGGGAATACGATGGGGCTGTTCTTCAAGGCAGCCAAATGCTTCACTTCCTTTCTCTAAGAGTAATAATTTACACTGGCGGAGCTGAAAAGAATCCCAAATTTATTTATTTTGTTTCTTGGACCATAGCCCTTATTTTGTGTTTGTTCTTACTTAAAAAAGTGTTTGGAGCTAGTATATGTCATATGTGCTTCCTTTAAACTGGATTGTACTCTGAGCCACTGCTGTTACTTCTGCCAAGTGCTGGTTCCGAAGGAGAAACTCGTTATTATCTTTGTGGGGAGGCTCACACTCCTCCAGCGTCCGCCACTGCCGGGTGCCATCTGCCTGCCTGCCCACGTTCCCACCTGCTCCTCTGCCCCTCGCTCTCTGACAGCTACTCTTTAATGTGTTTGAATCTGAAGCTCGAGAAGTCAGTCTGCTTTTATTACATCCGAAATCAGCTGACTCCTAACCTGCTATCTCTGTTGACTAAGGGATAGAAGAGTTATTTTCCATCTGTTTAGGGGAGGGTTTAAAAAACCCTAGGGAAGGCTTGGAAAAAGCAAGTCTTTTGCTCTGTGGACCTCAGAATCTAATTAATGGCTTGTGGATCTTATTATCTACTTCAAAGTAGCCAATGAGTATAATATAATAATGAGGGATAGATTTAGTGGAGTTGGGCTCGTCATTCGTCCCATGCAGAGGGCACTGAATTTTACCAGTGGGCAGATGGTTGGTGTCCTTAGCTGGGCTAATAGTTTGTGTGAGGTGATCGAGAGCAGTGTAACTAATCTTCACACTGCTGTGCAACTTGAGTCCTCAGATACAGACCCATCCCACAAAAGGGTTAAAGGCGGCTGAAGGAGAGGCTGGAAGGAAGACTTGTGTCATTCAATATTTACAGCTTGTGTTCTCCTCTGACAGGGGACAGGTAGCAAAACCATACTAGTCCCAGGAAGTGGCCACTGAAAGTACGATATTCAGAGCGGTACAACTACTGCTTATTGAACATTTACTGTGTTCTAAGCACTGTGCTGAGGACTTTTTAAATTCAAATTTTTTAACGTTAAAATTATCAGTGCACATAGTCAAGTAGTTCTACAAAGCTTACTACAAAAAATACCAGTCATCCCCCTGCGCCCCAAACTTCTAGTTATCTGTTTCCCAGAGGCAGCAGGCTCAGTGTCTGACATCATTCAGTCCACTCACCTGGGCCGTGGTACAGGTACTGTTACTATCCGTACTTTACAGTTGCTGAGACTTGGGATACACAGATTCCATGACTTGCCCAAGGCCAGGCAGCTAGAAAGTGGTGAAACCAGGACGTGCACAAAAGCAGTTGCTTTTTACTCTTGAGGCTGCTCTCTCAACAGTGCACTCCATTGCTTCTCCATTACAAGTAGTGTTCAAGTACATTTTTATCCGCTGAGCTAACGGCTGTGGGTTAGGGAGAGCATGCTCTGTAGTGTACTGCTGCATTTCAAATGAGGAGCAAGCAGTTGTTGATCGAATATTATGCAACTTCTCTACTACCAACCCCTCTCCCCATAAGTACAACAGAAGCTACAGACATCAACCTTTATCTCTAGCCTCCAGGAAGGAAAAAGGTTTCCTAGGACCTCCCTAGTCACTTGGGTTTAGATTTTTTTTGACATTGAAATGTCCATTAACTCACTCTTGTGACAGTAACATCTATATCTCACAAACCTATCTGTATTCTGTATTCCTTTATTGTTGCCAAAACATAGTCTCTGGAATTATATATTTCTGGAACAAATTTAAAATCTCCCTTGAACATATTTAGCATTTTTAAACTAGAACATACTTAGGGGCAATCTTACTTCCTTTAAAGTCAGACTTTGTTTCTACAAAGACCTTCTGGAGAAAGAATATTTTAGACAGAGGGACAGTCAGTATAAGCCCTCAAGTTTAAGTTCACCTGGTTTGTTCCGGGAACAATGGAGGAGGAGAGGGACGTGAGGTCAGAGGGCAGAAACAGGCCACGGGGGGCCTTGTGGTCCCTTGGAAGCTTTTGGCCTTCGTCTTGGGGGGCAGAGGAGCCACCAGAGGGTTTTGAGCAGAGGGGTCTGTCCTAGTGCTGCATAGGGTCACTCTGGCTCTCGTGTGGAGAACGCAGGGCAAGAGTGGAAGCAGACGACCAGCAGGGAAGTTAGCGCAGTCATTCGAGGATAGCACGGGAGTGGTTTGGACGGGAGTGGTGGCGGTGGAGGTAGGAGAAGGGTTGAGTCTGGCTCTGTCTGTAGCTAATGCCAACGGGATGTGCTCGTAGACTGGGAGAGGAGGGTGTAAAAGAGAGTAGAATAAAGGGTGACACCAAAGTTTTTGGCCCAAGCAACTAAATTTTAGCATGGAATTGCCATCAGTGAGGAAAGCAAAGGCTGTGATAGAGGTGGGGAGTAATCAGTTCCTTCTGAGCACGTGGAAGGCTTCCCTAAACATCCAGATGGAGGTGTCAGGTGGGCTCTTGCATATCCAAGTTGCTTAGGACAGAGGTCTGGGAGGAGATCTAAACTTGAGAGTCGTGCTGTGTGGACGGTATCTATTGCTCTGAGACTGGATGCAATCCACTAAGTGGTGAGTGTGGAACAGGGTTGCTCAGCCAGTCGACTGACACTGTCCTATTGACGTTCTAGGCCAGGTGAGTCTTTAGCGGGTGGGGAGGGGGCATGTCTTACAAATTGTAAGATGCTTAGTAACATCCCTGGCCTTTCCCAGATGCCAGGAATACCTCCCAGCTCCAAGTTAACTACCGAAAATCTTCAGATGTTGCCAAATGTCCTTTGGGTGTGAGCAGGGGTGGGAGGGGTGAGGGGAATTGCCCTACCCAGCGAACCACTGGTGTAGATAGAGAAGAGGTCCAAGTACTGACATAATAGTGTGTCTAGTGTGCAGACAGAGCACTTGATGTTATCCAGAGCACCTTTACCGCGTTTTCTTCTTACTCTAAATCCACAGCACTCTTGCGAGTTTTGTAGTTACACTCTTCCGAGTTTTGTAGTTACACTCTTCATTTGACAAACTAATCAGGAAGTTAAAAGTGACTTGCTCACATTCACACAGCAAATTGGGGGTGGGCCATGGGCTGGAACCCAGGGACCCAGTTTGAGTCTGCTGTTCTAGACCACACTGTGATGAGGTCGGCTGGCAGAAGCAGTCTGTTGGCTGTTCTCTGAAGGTGGTTTATATACTGTATCAGGTTGTAGAGATCTCCTTGTCCATCCTCAGGAGCCACAAAAGACTTCATGGCCAAGGAGGAAGCAATGCAGAGCAGCTGAGGAACCTGTGTGTCTCCCCTCACCCCCTCAAGTTTGCTGGCAGATTAGCACATTCTGTACCAGGTGGGGTTTGCCAGGAGGCTCTGGTTTAATGATATTACAGTGAATCTCTTTTGAAAACCCAGTGAAGTCAGTAAAGTCCTGCCAGCCTTGCCAGTGTTTGAATTGGCATGGGTCATGTATGCATTTAAAAAATAAATTAAGCAAACACTGTGAGCCTTAGAAAATGTCTTTTGTTGTTTGTAACATTACTATCTGACTTAAGAATAAAAATTATCTCCAAGACCTTTCCCTTTTGTGCCTCAATAGCTTTAAAGCTGTCTAGCTTCCTTTTATTTGTTTGGGGGCTCTGAGCATTGTTTTAGACTGGTCCGATGCTGGACCACCTGAGCGCTGAAACGGAGTCAGTGTTCCCAAGGCTGTCCAGATATTTTATTTTAGTTATAAGGATACATCCTCTTCCCTATACTCTGAATGTAGCATGTTAACTTCTGGTGACAGTTCTCAAACTAGTACTAGGTGAAATTACAGGTTCAAGGAGACAAGAGTAACTAAAAGTGTGAGAAGTTGTCCCATCTATGTGCTCAGGTTTCCCACGACTCCTCAGCTAAGTCTGCTGGAACTGTTTTGGCAGGACCAGGGGCAGAATGGAAGGCTGTGAGCTGTTGTTCCTTAGGGGGAAGATGTGAGCTTCTTAGAGCTCAGCCGAAAGTGAGCCCAGTCCAAAGCTGTGGACACCCCCCTGCAGAGGAGGGGGTCCTGGGCTTCTGCTTGTGATTTCACCGTTCAAGGGTCAGTTGAAACTATTTGCTTTACACAGCAGTAGCTTTGATGTCATTAGTCAATTAGTGAGCCTCCTAGATAGGTGGTCAGCCTGTACTAATACTTCTCTTCAAAGAATTCACTTTCTGCCTACAAAGATATGCCTAGCTCATAGGAAAGAATGAGAGCCAGTAAAGAGGGAGGGTATATTGAGTCGCAGTTGACTTTTAAGTGCTCATAGGAGTTTGGAGGGAGGAGAAAGCAGCAAGGTTTGGAGTAGCCAGATACCCTTTTGGATGATAGATTCAAGCTCAGTTGGAAGGAAGAGGAACCACGTACAGGCAGGCCCAGAGGCAGCCACAGGCAAGGTGTGTTTATGGGCACGGGCCAGCCTGACGTGGTGAGTGAGATGTGCTTAAAGAGGTAGGGCAGATTCTGGAGGAAGACCTTTGAAAGCCAAGCAAAGGTGAGTGTACTTTTAGCCTGAAAGGAAACAGCGCCAGCGTTGCTGTTGCGCAGGAGAGTGGCCAGGTGAGACCACACATGGCCGAGTGGGACCAAGGAGACAGTGTGCACTCCTGGATCTGCAGCCGCTGGAAGGGTGGGGAAGGCTGTGAATTCATTGTAAGAAATTGGGGAAGCCAATGACATGTAGGGAGGGTAGTTGACAAAGGTTACAGGAGCCCCAATGGAAATTCTGAGAGGAAGTGGGACCAGCAGCCTCCCCCTGTGCCTCAGCAGGACCCCCCCAGTGTAGCACCAGGGGCCACATGTCTGGGAACTTGGGTAAGTTTGTCTCCTTTTGGGTGCCCTCCCAAGTGAGATTGCCAGTTCTTCCTTCTTTAGGGACCTCCTCTGCAGGGGGTCATGGCCATGAGAGAGCTCTTTCTGCCAGCACCCTACCTGGACTCGGGCATCTTTGGGGCTAGAATTACAAAGAGCAAATAGCTTTTTCTGAAACCTTTACTGAAAGGGAGGTCAGACTTCAGCCAGTGTAAGTCCTAAAAAATGTAGGGCTCTACATGTTTTTAAAGATTTTTTAAAGTTTATTTTTAGAGAGGGGAAAGAAGGGAGAGACACATCAATGTGCGGGAAATACATGGATTGGCTGCCTCTCACACACTCCCAACTGGGGACCTGGCCTGCAACCCAGGCATATGCCCTGATTGGGAATCGAATCAACACCCAGCCAGGGCTCCTTGTAGAACTTTAAATAATGTAGTGTCATTCACGATTGTGCTTGTGTTGTGTTCTTCATGGTAAAGGGGAAGGCTCTAGGAGTTGCCTTGGATGGATGGGAAGCTGGGGGATGGAAGGAGGGAAGAGGGGCACATGGTGAAGGCTTGGGGGTGGGCAGGCAGAATGAGAACGGGCGTCTGGAAGAGAACGTCCCCAACAGGGCTGTAGGAGTTCATTAAGAACAACGGAAAAACTGTTACAGAGGTAAGTATTAAAAATGGTTTTACAGGGCTTTTTAGAAATCAATTCAGCATGCTTATGACTGAATCAAGCTTTTCAAGCACGGCTATGGCACAATCAGAAAGCCGTGGACTGAGCTGTCCCACCGTCAGTCCTCAGGCTGTATTTTCTTTCCTTTGGCTTGTTTACACACTCATCCTCAGCCAATACATAAAATATGTCTTTGAAGTTTTGAGGACTGTCACATGAAAGTGGCTTGAACACCAGGATTAAAGCATCTGCAGGAGGTCCCATCATGCTTACATGGCACCGTTCTTCCACTAGAAGCCTTCTCTGGCTGTTGGCAGCCATCAAGGGAAAGGCCCTGGCCCTCACTGCTGTGGCTCAGTTGGTTGGGCATCGTGTGCAAACCAAAAGATCGCTGGTTTAATTCCTGGTCTGGTCACATGCCTGGGTTGCAGGTTCAGTCCCTGGTCAGGGCATGTACAAGAGGCATCCAGTCAATGTTTCTCATGTCGATGTTTCTGTCCCTCTCTTCCTCCCTCCCTCCTCCTCTCTCTGGGTTGAGTATTTCTAAGAAAGTCCTCATTGCCCTCACCAATTACTCCAGTTCAGACTTTACTTCTAATTAATGAAAGACTAACGAGTTTGATCAGGGCAGTCAATCTCTGGCCCTTGCCAGCCAAGGGCCCCCTCTACCCCCACGCCCCTGCCCCCACCCCACCATGAGCAGGGCTTCATCACACCATGTTTGCAGGACAAGATCAGGCTAGATCTTAGTACTAAATCCTGTATTCTGTATTTGTATACAATGCACCTAAGTGATCAAAAAGGAGCCCTGGCTGGTGTGGCTCAGTGGATTGAGTGCTGGCCTGTGAAGGGTCAGCAGTTCAATTCCCAGTCAGGGCACATGCCTGTGTTGAGTCCAGGTCCCCAGTTGGGGCATGCGAGGGGCAACTGATTGACGTTTCTCTCCCTCTCTTTCTCTGCCCTTTCCCTCTCTCTAAAAATAAATACAATCCTTTAAGAAAGAAAGAGGGGGAGGGGAAAGGAAAAGGAGCACTAGGTGGCTGGGACTGGCCTGGGAAATGAGGAGGACCCTCACCCGTGTTCCCTGATGCTGCGGTCAGCGTCCACAGGCGGAGCATGTTACTTCACAGCCAGGTGGCAGGTGCTCCTGTCTTTTTGTTAACCTTTATGAACCTTTTTATTTATTTACGTTAAGTCACAAATAAAAGCAAAATAAAGGCAGATATGTGAAAGTTGCGTGTTGTGGTGCTTTCACTAAACAACAAGCTTTCGTAAAGAAAAACAACCCAGAAAGCCCTCGTGAGACATCCTTGTTACATTAGGAGTTTCAGCCATCTTTTTTTCTCCTGGAAGGGTAATAATAGAGATAGCTCACTAGTGCAAAATATTTTGCAGTTGATTCATTAATTTTGCTTACATTTGAGTCTTACGAATACTTGACAGAAATAGGTTTCATCCTCATAAGAGGGCAGCTTGCTCTTCAATAGCACTATACTTCCTGCTGTTGAAAATTGATGAGTAAACTTTTTTAAAAATTCTAGCTGAAATACAGCTAGTTTTCTGGGTTTTAGTACTTTAATATACAATTAACGTTTCCCCTCTGTAGTAATTTTTTAGTACTCCCTTTTGGAAAAGTTATTTTGATTTCTGCAAAATTTTAGAACTTTTAAGATACTGCAGGTGTATATTCACATAATTTCGGTGATAACCAGACCACTGCTGGGAAGTATCCTGCTGCTCCACAGGGGTAGCTGTAACCACTGCAAAAACCAGTCAGTGGCTTTTTTCAGGTTGGCTTTGAGAACAGGATCACTGGATCTTTCTTTTTTTAAAATTAATTAATTGATTGATTGATTTATAGAGAAGGGGGAAAGGGAGGGAGAAAGAAAGGGAGAGAAACATCAATGTGTGGTTGCCTCTCACACACCCTTAACTGGTAATCTGGCCTGCAATCGAGGCATGTGCTCTGACTGGGAATCAAACCTGCCACCCTTTGGTTTTTAGGCCACCGCTCAATCCACTGAGCCACACCAGCCGGGGCCATACGTACTGGATCTTAAATTGTCCTTCCAGAAGATTGTGATAAACAAGACTGAGCTTTTCTTCTATGTCTATAAATGTTTTCTTTCCAAAATATTTTAGAAAAGTAACCAAATTATAGCCTGCAGTAGTTACTCCATCATGGAAGTGCAGCTTAGGACCTGACCCAGTCACTGTAATCTTTCACCCTGCTCAAGGCCAAAGCACCAAGGAGCAGGGAGGCCCCTGTGTCTTAGCTGCTGAGAATAGAGCTTCTATGCTTGTAAGAGGGCTCGCCTGCCTTCTAGCCAAGTAGTGGTTGGGCCCCAGGGCTCATAGTTACAACAGCTGTTAATGGAAGGCTTAGGAGAGGTTGAGGCAAACATGTAACACCTCAACCCCTGTGGACATAAAAGCTGTCTTCTTTCTCCAGGAACACTTTCTTGCCCCCTAACACAGCAGTCCCCAGCCTTTTTGGCACCAGGGACCAATTTCCTGGAAGGAGCTTTTCCACCAGCCGGGGCTGGGGGAATGGTTCCGGGATGATTCAAGCGCATTACAGTCAAGCTCACCTCCTACTATGCGGCCCGGTTCCTAATAGGCCTGGACCAATACTGGTCTACGTCCCAGAGGTTGAGGACCTTTTCCCTAACAGATATGAGGCTACTCCAAGAAATGCAGCTTTAGAAAGCCCATTTTTGTGTAAGTTGGGTAGGTGCAGGGGAATTGACCTTCAGACCCGGAGTCGGATAAAGAAATTCTTTTCTGGGTCTGATTATTTATACCCTGTTGGCATAGATAAAACCAGCCTTGCTGCTAGTGTTGCATCTGTGGGGAGAAGTGGTCCTCACAGAGAGGAGGGTGCCTTCTGTGTCAAACTCACAGCATGAGAATTCACTAAGCATGAATTTTTTTAGTCATGCCGGTGGCCTCAGTTTTTATTTGAGTTGGAGTATAATTCAGAGCTCCGTAGTACCATCCAATGTGTCCCTCCCTTGATCTGTTTCCCTTAGTAGTGGTGCCGCTGTTACAGGAGAGATGTTGGTGATGCCAGGTTAGTTAAAATATTTGGCATTCGCTTTTCCTACAGATAAAAATAGAATTGCTAGGCCCCAGAAGAGAGGTAGCGTTATCTGTATTGGCAGACCCTACTTTTAGACCGCGGTTGGAGACAGCCACAAGAGCCTGCTACACCGAGTCTTGGAACTCCAGTGGAACCTGACATACAGATGGGCCTCCTGTTTCGATTATACTTTCATCCCGCGATTAGGAAAGGCACTTCCCGCGTGGCCTCCTGCTATAGGATGTGTTGGAAGAGCTGTTTTTGGAATCTCTGCCAGGCTTTTTTTTTATGACTGGTGTGCATTGCCTGTGCTTTGTGATCTAGTTGTTACACCTGTACTCCTGCGTGTGGGGAGTCTGGGTGGTACAGTGGTTTTGAAATAGAATTGGCTTTCTCTCCCTTTCTTGAAGTGATGGTGGGTAATTTAGGGAGAAAGAGAAGAGAGCTTGTTCTCAAGCCACCTTTCTGTACCAGTTAAACATCAACAACTCCAATATGCCATTCCCTGGGTGAAAGGGAATTAGGAAGCATTTTTCTTTCCAAAAGGCACGGAACCTCGGTCAGTAAATAAAAGACCAGCGATAACTCCGTGTCTGAAAACGCCCGTGTCTTCATTCCTCTCTGCCAATAGCACAGGACCTGTCTTGTGTATCTGTACAATAGGAGCGTACAGCAGCTCCTTGACCAAGTCATAGATTCCCTTCTCCAACCATCTCAGACAAGTTGGAAAGCTAGTACTTCCTTTACAAAATCCCAGGTGAAATGTGTGGAGCTTTGGTCTGGAAGGCAGTTAAATTTGGGATAAAGGGGGAAATATTTCATAGAAAACAAATGCTGTTTTGGGATTTTCTTTCCTCTGTATTTTTTTTCCTATACAGAGACCTTTGAGCTTTGTATTGGTTTTAAGTCTTATGGGAATCTAAGCCTTTATTGCTTTCCTTGGATTGTTCCAGATGAATGAATACTGTTGGGAAGCACTGAGAGCAGCTTGTAAGCTTCTTTACTTGCCACTTGTGGTGTGTGTGACCCTGTGACCAGGCCCCCACAAAGGGGAGTCTGAGAGCCCTTTGCTACCCCGGCCCCCACTTGCTTGAGGAGGTAGGTGCCATGGCTGCTGAGATGGTTATGGCATTAGCTTGCCTGCTGGAGGCATGATTGGCTTAGAGGCTCACAAGAAATATGGTATTTTGGCATTTTAAACACTACAGCACTGCCTTCCAGCATTGTGCCCTTGATCAGGTTACCACACCTTTCTGAGCTTGGAGATCATTCATACTTGTTTCAACAGATCTTTGTAAGAATTAGAACATGTTAAAGTGCCAGAGCAGCACCTGGCACATAGTTGATGCTCCATCAGCATTGGCGTGCCCATCTTCCAAATACACCTTCGGCTCTTTGTTCAGTGATACCACCAAGCAGCTCTCTAGCTGGTCTTTTGTGGCTTTATGTCAGTGTAGAGGAGTGAAGCAAAAGCAATTTCAGTGCTTTTCACTGAAAAAAATGCAGAGACTTTAATCTCATGTTCCCTATTCTTGGCAGCTTTGACTTCTTGCCTAAGCATGACCAAAGGACATTTTTTCCCCCTTGGAATACTGATTTTCAGCCTCCTGAGCCAAAGCATTTTGTATCAACTCCTAGAACCTTAAACCTGGGGAGATTTAGGAAGGAACTTGGGATTCTGTGAGGGGAAGGGACCTTACTCAAGGTCATTTGGTGAGCTGGTGCAGAGCTGAGAGCAGAACCCAGATCTCCTCTCCTGTGGTGACGCCATCTGTACCCACTGCAGTGAGGAGTGAGGCCGCTAACCACCTTCAGGGGGCCCAGCCTCTCCTGGGACCTGGGAGGCTGTGACCAGATGGATGGCATGACCCAGGCTGTTGTGTCCCCACGCCTCAGTAGCTGTTTAAAAACTTGGTTTTGGGAGAGCTAATATTCCTGTGATTTAGAGGAGCCTCACACTCCTGGTGGTAGTCTGATTAATGCCGTCTTTCAGTGACATTTCAGCAGATACTTACTGGGTATCAGCTAAGGGCCAGGCGATATGCTGGGGAGGTAGCAGCTAACAGTCATACTGAAAGGGATTCTAATCACTGGCAACCCTGCAACCAAGCACTTCCATTTCTTTTAAAGAAATGTACCTTTTAAAAAAGATTTTATTCATTTTTAGACAGGGGAAGGGAGGGCGAGAAACATTGATGTGTGAGAAAAACATAGATTGGTTGCCTCTTGCACGCCCCCAACGGGGGGACCAGGCCCAAAACCCAGGCATGTGCCCTGACTGGGAATCGAACAGGCGACCTTTCGAACCCACAACCTCAATGCACTGAGCCATACCGGCCAGGGTGAAATGTGTCACATTTTAAGGCGATCAAATTTTGAAAGCCCACATCCCATCAAGCTCATGGAAAATGTCATCTCAGACATTGTGCCTCCTCCCTGCAAGTTTTACCTAGATTCAGGATTCTCAAGTGTAGTTGTCAAATCAGGGAAGCTCCTTTCTGGTCATTTGGTTACAGCCGAGGTGACTGCTTCCTGTTCTCATTTGGTCCCTTTGGTCCAAGGGCCCCCTGCTGCTGCTTCTGGGCCAGTTTGGGTGTGGAACCCCAGTGAGGTTGGTCACCAGTTACCTTTGTCCTCTTGGACTTGGCATTGACCAGGTTTTTTTAGGGAGCACACTCCAGGAGGGGCGTGGGAGTGGAAGGAGCCACAGATCACTCTGCACCAAGTTCATGCAGCTGCTGTTGGTGTTGGCACATCTTAGCCAAGGGAAAAGTGAGACTGTGATGCCTTCTCCACCCAGCCAAGCAGCATAGAAAAGGCCTTTGAGAATTAGGAATAAATCTTATCATGTGACAAGGGAGAGGCATTGTGGGGAGAAAGAAGATCAGACTTGGGTTTGAACCTTGGCTCTGCCGTTTGACTTTGAATAAGTCTCTTAGTCTCTGCCGTCAAATGGGCATTTGTCAGATGGGTGTGATAAATACTTACCTGGCTGTTGAGATGAGGAATAAAGAAAATGTATGCAAAGCTCCTAGTGCCTGGGCCTGCTGCCCAGGTGCCCAGTAAATAGTCACTTTTCTGCTGCAGTTTTTGTTGCTGATAGAAGTGTCGTTAGCCAGCAGTAACCTACACCATGGAAGTTAAGGTGCAGAAAGTGGATCTTTAGCTGAGAGACTGAGATATTATCGTCAAGAAGGAGAGACGGCTTTGAGACCTGGGTAGAGGAAAGTTGGCACTAATTGACCTAGAACTTTGAAAATGAGGAGTCTCTCCCGCAGCCTCCCCAATCTTTGGATGGTGTGATTGAGTGAGAATACTTAGGAACTTGAAAGGTACTGATATTTGGATTGGGAGTTTTATAATTTGTAGATTGCCTTAGCAGCAATGGTGTTTTCCTCTAGTTTTATTTTGTTTAAGACTTTATTTATTTTTAGACAGAGGGGAAGGAAGAAAGAGAGGGAGAGAAACATCAGTGTGTGGTTACCTCTCACATGCCCCCCACCAGGGGCCTGACCCACAACCCAGGCATGTGCCCCAACTGGGAATCAAACCGGCGACCCTTTGGTTCACAGGCTGGCACTCAGTCCATTGAGCCACACCAGCCAGGGCTAGTTTTATTTTTTTTTTTTTTTAAGATTTTATTTATTTATTTTTAGAGGGGAAGGGAGGGAGAGAAACATGGATGTGTGAAACGTCATCACAGGCCCCCAACCTGGGACCTGGCCTCACAACCCAGCCATGTGCCCTGACTGGGAACTGAACCAGTGACCTATCGGTTTGCAGGCCAGCACTCACTTCATTGAGCCGCACCAGCCAGGGCTGAAGTGTGCTGATGTTTGGCCTCCTGAGGTGTTCTGCACGGTAAGGACAACCCTCAAGCCTTCTCTGTGCCTTGGAGTTTCCGTACGCCTCACTGGGAACTGTAGATTCTGTAACTTGGCTTTATTGTCACCTTGCACCTGCTGTGTCTGCCGTCACTGACTGTGTTTACTCTCTTCCAGGGGCTCCACGGGCCTTACCCCTTCGGCCAATCTTAAACGGGTGTCAGCAAGAAGAAAAGTTAACAAAAGACAGAAGGTTTGACTTTGGTGGCGGGCGGGCAAGGGGTTCCTCTGGATTGCAGACCACAGCGCACGGACCTCTGGCTCTGATCGTCCATCCTGGAAGAAGAGGAAGAAGCAGAACAGACTAGTTTTGAGTAAACTCAGTGTGCATGTGTGAGTGCTGAATCGCTGGAGTGGTGTTGAGGCTACCAAGAAGAAATCCATGCAGCCACCTTGGGTTTGTTTATTAGGCGTCAGTCTAACAAGTCATTAGGCCACTCGAGAAGGGGAAAAAAGCCATCTTTTTGAACAAAAATTATTTTGCCTACAGACAGGTTGTAGTTTTGAGCACATGTTAATTTTTCCCCTCTTTCTACACTTTTATTTTTTTAGATAAGGGATAACATACTCTTTATAGAATAGCCGCTTGCTCCAGGAGCGGTTCAGGTTCAGAGCCAGTGTGGTGTGTTTGGGGCTCCGTGGGCAGTGCTGCAGGAGGGCGTCTGCCGCGCCACGTGATCCAGAGTCTGACGGCATCAGCCAGTGAGCTATTGCCCTTTTCCTCTTCTTTTCTCTTTCATCTTCTGTTGATTTACACCTTTGACATCTGTAATTGTCATCCCTGTGGCTTGTTACCATCAGAACCTCTCTGAAGACCAAACCTCCCTGTGTGGCCAGCAGAGGAAGCCTGAGGACAGGCCTCAGAGGATGTGGGAGTTTCGAAGGCTGAGAGGTGTCCACTTGTCACAATTCAGACTGCTTTTCTCCCGTGTTTCTCTTGGCAGAAATGCCATCATGCTTACTGCTTTTTGGATTCTGCATCCACAGTGGCTCCCCGTTCACTCTGGGAACAGTGCCTCTGTGCTGCATATATGCGTGTGCCACATGCACACTCACAGACGTTGGTGCAGCTCACCAGCAAGTGTGAAGTAAAGGTCCCATGCTTCTCTGCTGTCACACAACTCCCTTCCCTGTGTTTCCTCTCAGTTGTCTTTTGTGGTGTTTTCATAGCCTGTTAGTGGAGGCTGAGCTGTTAAGGTATGAAAATACAGCCACAAATGGGGAACTTGCCATGGGGAAGGGCCAGAGTTACTGACCCTGTAATCTTGGAGACCACACTTTGGTGGAAATGAGAGGACCCTCGTCCTGAGCAGGATGCTTGGTTATTGGGAGGTGGTGGGCAACAGGCAGCCCAGCCAGAGCAGGGGCTGGTTGGCTGGTTGCTCGCTTGGGCAGGTGGCCCCGTTGGCATCTTGTGGATTCCAAGCAGGTTGAGGTGGGATGTCTCCATGGGAAGCTCGAAACGGGCTAGAACAGCTGTCTGCCAAAGATACAAGAATATGCAAAGTCCCTCTTCTCTTCTCGCCTCCCCTCCTTCCCTCAAGTGTTGGTTGGTTTGGAAGCCGGGGATACGGACCTAGGATCTAGGGCTCAGTTGCCTGCCTGTTACCACACCCCAACCCACCCTGGGGGTGTGGGTCAAGGAGAGAGACCAGGTGATGAGTGGCTGCAAGGGGTCGTATAGCCTGGGTGTGGGTGAGGGTCTGCCTGCCTGTCTGTCTCTGGGTGTGTGAGTTCAAAAAGTGTGTGTTGTTTGTTCCTCCTCATCCTCTTCTGAGACTGTTTTTTAAAAGCTTGATTGTGGGCGATAAGCTTGTATGAAATAAACCCTTTTGCCTTCCCTTCTCCCCCCAAAATAAAAGGGGGGATATATATTGGCCCACTGGAGAAACCCTGGGGGAGAGTAGAGTCAGCCTGCTGAGCAGGGCAGTTATAGCTAGGTCTGGGGCTGGACCAGGGCTCACACAAGAGCACCCACTTTGTATGCACATGAAGAGTACCCTGTTCCTGAGTGGAACAGAGGAGTGTCCCTGTCAGGTGCCCAAGCCAGGGGCTCATGATAGCTCTTTGGCTGAGGGCCCTGTTAGGCCCAGACTGCCACTACTATTGGTGCCAACCTCCTGGGACACCGCCACCCTGGAGCCCACCCATGCCCAGCATTCTCTTTGTTCGATAGCCCTCAGAGTGGCATGTCTCCAGCTGCCCCTGGCAGGATCGTGGGGGCTTTCCATACCCTGGTTTCCTGGCTTCCTCATCTGCCCCATGCAAGGTGTCCTCTCACCGTTTCCCAGGAGGAGCTGACTGCCACTGTTCAGCAGACATGCTGCTTCTCTTGCTTGTAGGCACCCTGACCTGGCAAGGTAACTGTCCCAAGCACGCTGTTCCTCCCAAGAACAAACTGTCTCTGTACACATCCTTGCAGAGGGCCAGAGCAAGCACAAGCCATGGAGTCGGGGCAGGGAGTCCACGGCCCCCTGCACCAGGGGTTAGCAGTACCATTCATTCCACCTCCTCACTGATGTGAGTGCTGAGCAATGCCAGAGCCCCCTCCCCTGGTAGTGGATGATATAGGCTACCAGTAGCCTCTGCTCTTCACAATACAGCAGCGGTCTGTGGGCAGGACCACCAGTGTCAGACCCACGAGGTGAGGCAGGTGCCATCCTTAAGGGCCTGAGTCCAGTGCGGGAGACAGAGGGGCTCCAGCTTGGGAAGAGCCTGTCTATGTGCGTGGAGTGAGGTGTGGGTGTGTGCGCACGTGCATGCCCTTTTTTTTTTTTTTTTTGTCATGGGACAGTTGAATTCAGGGCATTTTTCTGCAAGAAACAGAATTCTCCCTCTGTAAGGACTAGCTGTAACCTGAAACCCGTGTAAGGCACTTCCAACCTAGAAAGAGCCTAAGCAAGACAGCCGGAGGGTGGCCAGGGTGGGGAATGGGCATGAGAATAAACACCTCCCCAAATGCAGTCTGAGCTCCCGCAGGAGAGGATGCTGTGGTTTCCAGGGCTCAGGAAAGCACTTGATCCCCCATCCCACCCCACCCTGCCTTGCCTTCTTTGTGTCCTTGGGTGAGCACTGGAGCAGCAGTGGCTGCCCTCCCCTGACGGGTGTGTAGTAAGCACGCTGGGTGGGTGTTTGTGGTGGGGCCTTGTGGTGCCTGGGAGGAGGTGACGATGAGGAGGTTTTTCCTTACTGTATAAATGAATATTTGTATGATTAAATTAACACACACCAAAAACCATTCTCACGTGTGTCAGTGAATTTCATTGTACCCTAAAGGCCCAGGTGCCTGCTTAGCCCCGCGGTGGCTTTGCATTGTGTACTCTTTGCTCTCCGGGTTTCTCCCTTCTGCACGTGGGAAAACCGAGACCCTGAGGTTCATTATGTTTGGGAAGTCAGTCCTGGCGTTATTATAATGAGATCTGCTGCCCTTCCTAGGCCTCCAGGGTCCCATGTGTCTGTTGAATACTCCTCTATCCCAGCTTCCTATGGATTGGGCACACAGCACAGAGAGAGTACAGAGTATGATGGACATCTTTCCGACTGGGAAGCAGACAAGTCTGGGTTTGAGGGGGGTCTTCAGTCCCACCTGGGCCCCAGCATCCCCAAGGGAATACATCTTTCCTTATGTGCTTTCTTGGTGGTGCCCCAGGCTCTCCTTCTGGTATATGATGGATTAGAAAAGTTTTTGCAGACTGGCCTGGGGTCCTGAGAATCAGGTAGGGACCACGCTCCAGGCAATTAACAGGCAAACATGGAAGCTACTCCACATACTTATGTGAGACAGGCCCGACCTTGGCCAAGAGCTAAAGAGGTGGATTACATGTTGTCAGCATGAAAAACTTAATTGGCAAATGGTGGGTTCACTGGATCCATTCCCTCCACTCTGTAGCACTTCTAAGGGCTCAGAATTCAAGTTTTCCCTCAGTCACATCACCCCTCTGCATTGACAAGAAGGTGGGATCAGAGGGGAGGAGGGAGTTGCTTGGGTCCTACAGGCTTGAACCCATGCCCTCGGTTCCCAGGTGCTTTCATCATTTTCACTGAAATTGCAGAACCCCAAATTGGGTCTTCACCCTGGCTGGCAAAGCTGTGTGTTGTGTTCTGAACTAAGGTGGACCTGGATGTGAGCAGTGTCCCTAGGGGGTGGGGATCAAGGGTAGGGGATTGATTGCCCTGGTTAGTTCCTTGTAGGCAGCTCAGTGAAAGAACCTGCAGCCAGAGACTGCATGAGGGAAAGGGAGGCACAACAGAGGAGCTGGTCCCTGCCCCAAGGGCCTGAACGCAAGACTCCTGTTTCTCTGTGTAGCCTGACAGCCCGTGGTGAGGGAGCTGGAAGACTGGCTGGAGACCCTGGGGGAGCGCCCTAGTCCCCGTTCCTGGTATGTGTCAGTGCACCCACATCCTGCTTCCTTCCAGGTGCCCACAGCTGTTTGTTCTCTGCAGGAGAGGGGCCTCCACCCTCTCCCCTGGGTCTTCTGGCAACTCAGACCCACTCCCAGGCCTTCCCCGGCACCCCTGCTGCTGGACAGTTATTTGCTTGGCAGAATGTTTGCCTTTGGGGCTGTAACCTGTCGAGAAGTCACCAGGCCCTGAGAGAAGGGAGCAGGTTTGATGGTAGCTCCTGGCCTGAGCCATTCCCACGGGGGCTAGGTGACAGGGAGGGGGCTCTCAGCTGAGCTTTCACCTGGGGGGTGAGGCCAGGGAGGCAGTGGTCCGGCCCAGCCCTCCTGGCAAAGCAAACAGGTCTTCTCAAGCCACCTCCCTGCCCCAGCTCAGGTTGTACCTGGGTGCCTCCCACCCTGTTCTCCAGAAGGCCTCTCCCTCAACTGCATGCTGTGACCCGGCCACTTTCCCAGACATGACACCACCCCGTGTCCAGCCCTGTCTGGCAACCAAGGGCACTCATGGCAGCCCTTTATTTCAAAACGGGAGTGAAAGAGGGAGCAAGTGAGATTGAGACTAGGAGAGTGGGAGTTTGGGTCCAGGGGCCAGAGAACAGACCCTGACAGGCCAGCATGACCGATGGGTTTCAGGTGACCATAAAATGGAGATGTGGTGGCTTAGAAACAGTGAATTTCCTTAATGTCATTTTTATTCTTAAAAAGTCTTATTTTTAGAAGGGAAGGGAGGGGAAAAGGGAGAGAAACATCGATTGGCTGCCCCAACCGGGGACCAAACCCGCAAGCCAAGCATCCGCCCTGCCTGGGAATTGAACTGGCAACCTTTCACTTTGTAGGACAACGCTCAACCAACTGAGCCACACCGGTCAGGGTCTTAATACCATTTGTAGCTTAGTTCTGATCTGGGGGGAAGTGCTCCTTAAACTTGGATGTCATCAGCCATTAGATGGAATTTGAAGTCTCAGGATTAGATGAGATCATCACAGGAGTGTCTTGAGTTTGGCCTCATCTGTCACATGTTTTCTTAAAGCCTGCTCATTGCCCCAGCTTCCAAAAGGGCCCCAGCACGTTACTGCCTGGTTCCTGTGGTCCTGTCCTTCCAAGGATGGTCTAGGGCCCTGGCGTCAAGTGTTAGGAATTCCTTCTACTGAGCTGTGGGGAAAAAAGAAGGCAGAGAACCGGGGGCTCTGTGTATGAGTGGGGCCATGCTTGCCTGCATCAAGCATGACCGCATGACCAGCCCTGGTCAGCAACCAAGACACCCAAGATGCCTGAAGGGCTGGGCTGCGGCTGCTCCAAGGCTCTCAGAAACTACCCCCCTCCCCCAACACACGCACTGGACAGTGAGCCAGCAGGCGCCAGGAAGGGGTTGTGGCTGAGCTGTGAGGAATGTCATCTTAGGGTATGGCTGCCCTGAGGCATGCCGGGTGGGAGGAGGAATGTGGACAGCCTGCTGCTGGGACTGGCCACCTCGGGGCTGGTGCAGCCTGGGCCCAAGGCCAGCAGAGGGCACCACGTGGCGGGGCCTCTGGAAGGATGGACACTGGCCTGGCCAGCCTCCCCCTGCAAGTATGCTTCCCAACTCCCTCCTCCCGGCCGTGTTGCCTCTGCTCTCCGCTCCACAGAGGCAAGCGTGGGTTTGAATCTAGGCTCTGCTGCTTGCCCCCTGCATGTATGTGTCAACACTCGGCACCTCAGTGCCCTAATCTGTGATTGAGGACAGCTTTTTTCTCCAGAGGTATCATGAGAAGTAAAACTCATCATAAAAGTTTAGCGTTGTACACCTGGCACATGATAAGTGTCGAATATATGGTGATCATTGTTATCTTTTTGTGACCTGCCAGATGTGGGAGGTCTGGGCTCTGGAGGAGAGAGACGTTGGGCATTTAGGAGGCAGGGTCCAAAAAGCCTATAGCCTGCGCAGGAGTCTCTCCTGGACCACAGTGCTTACTTCCAGCAGATTCTTGCCTTGTGGATGTTTCTTGGTGTGGGGCGGGAGCTGAGGTAATGGGAAGGGACCATGCTGGAAGAGAGTTTGGGAAATTTCCTCTCAGAAGAGGTTCTGTGGGAGGGGGCTGTGCTCAGCAACTGCGTGCTGGAAGGTCTCAGTGCCCGTTTGTCGGGTGAAGAAAGAACAAATGTGTCGGAGAGACTGGGAGAGAGACTGCCTGAGTTGGGCTAGCCCGATTTCTGGAGAACACTGTCCAGTCCAGCCCAGCTCAGGCCCTAGACAGTGGCAGGGCTCCTGGACAGGCGTGGGTGGGTGTGGGGGGAGTCACAGGTGTGCCGAGGTTGAGAATGACAGCCCAGAAACCTATGCCTGGGAACTGGTTCGGCCACTGTGGTTTACCACTTCCGAGGGTGGAGCCCTGGGGCTGACACATTCGCTTCCGCAAGGACCTGTAACAGTGCAGCGCCAGGCATGAAGGCTGGGCCACGAATAGGCACCATCCTCATGGCATTTGCTGGTGTCACATGGCACCCAGGTCCTCTCAGCATCTCCAGCTCTTCATGCAGTTTCCTTCACTTACCTCTCCCACACGTCCCATCTTCCTGAGCACACTTTAACCAGGAGCCTTGGGGTTGGGGGTGCCCACAGAGAGCTAGTGGATTTAGGACAGTTGTTACCAAGATGGGTCAGGAGGCCATTTTATGTATATGTTGAGCCCCTGCGGATGGGGTCATCCAGGACTGATGAAGACACATGTCCCTTTTGGGAAGATAGAACCTTGGAGGTGAAAAGTGAGTACCAATGGGGAATTGAGTTAGGCTTAGGGTCCTGTGAGTAGGACCCGCAGTAAACATGCCATGCAGGAGGGCCTGGGAGACCCAGGCCTCTCTCCAGGGCAAGGGACAGTAGCTAGAGCATTCCCAAACATGAGACCAGGAAGGGCCTTAGATCTCCACCAGGGAGGGCATGGCCTTCCGCCAAGCCCCACAGCCAGTGTGGGTCCCTCCCAACCAGGCTCTCCAGGACAGGTGAGCCAGCCAGGAGAGCCAAGACCCCCGGGGGAAGAGAAAGAATCATTCGTTGGGAAACAGGAACAGACTCCCAACTGGTTCCAATCCCCAAGCTGGGCAGCCAGACTGGGGGGTCCAGGTAGTTGAGCCCAAGGGGAGGCAGCCTTGGCTCTTGGGTCTCGTTTGCATGGAGCAAAGAGGAATTTGCATCTTTGAGAAGTTACAGGTGTGGGAAGGGACAGGGTACTGGGAGCTATTAGCTAGGTCTTCAGTCTCCTGCCTCACCCTGGGTGGGGGGGAGTGGAGGAGCAGGCCCTATGCCCACCAGCCCCCACCTTACTGGTACAAGGAGCACGGCCAAGTCCCGGTGCCATTTGCTCAGTGTTCAGGCTCTGTGCTGTGTAGAGCGTGCAGAGGGGCCAAGCCCTCTATACACCTGCCCGTACGCGCACACATTCACAAGCATGTGCACAACATACATGTGCAGTTCTGTGTACCACACACAGGATCTCATGTTCACATAACACCTGCATCCATGTACTGACAGGTGCCCACTCATCACAGTTTATCCATGGACACAGCGTCACACCTGAGGGTCCCGTAATCTCATAGCAGCCCAGACACCACGTGTGCGTGCTTAGTGAGACAGTAGTAAGAAGCTAGGGAAGTTCCTAGGCAAGTGGAACAGGGAAACTGAGACAGCTGAACACAAGGGCTGAGCAATTTACAACCAGGTACAGAAGTCACCTCCCTGGAGATAACAACATCTAGGCCTCAAGTGTTTCAGCTCCAGTCCCAGAAAAGCAGCAAAACCAGGTGGACGACACCAGAACCAACTGCGATGACTAAAGACCCCCTGCCCTGGCACTGACCAGTCAGTGGAGACCATGGCCTGAGAGAGCACACCTGGAGAACCGACGAATATTCTCTGAAACCCTTCCCTGAGACCTCCCCTAAGATTCCCGCCTGCAGGAGAGAGAAAACCTCAAGACAAAGGACCCAGGATGCTCTCTGGGGAGCAGTCCTCATGATTCCCTTTCCCCCCCCACTTCTTTCTTCACAGGCACACGTCACCTAAACTCTAAGGCAGTGGGCAGCTGGCAGCTTGGCCCTGGCTGACCCCCTGAATCTGTCCCCAAAGTCCCCCTTTCTCTGATTTCCCCGTGAGCTAAGGCAGCCCAGCTCCCTTTCACTGCCCCCAGCTTTAAGAAATGGATCCTCAGCCCTGGCTGGTGTGGCTCAGTGGACTGAGCACTGGTCTGCGAATCAAATGGTCTCTGGTTCAATTCCCAATCAGGGCACATGCCTGGGTTACAGGCCAGGCCCCCAGTAAGGGGTGCACAAGAGGCAACCACACCTTGATGTTTCTTTCTCTTTCTCCTTCCCTTCCCCTCTCTAAAAATAAATAAAATATTTTTTAAAAAAGAAATGGATCCTCATAGTCACCTGGACTCCTGCTGTGAAATCTTCCCTACCCAAAATCAAGCACCCACACACTGTTGCTGGCCCTAGGCAGACCCGCTCAGGGCCAGGTCCTTGTCCAATAATAGTTTGTGTCTGTTACCAGCTTTCCCTGTAAGTCAGGAATATTTGAAATTCTATTCCCTCCCCACAACCACCTTCAGAAGTAAGTTATATTGTTTCTTATTGATGTATGCTTTACATAAAGTACACAAAACTTAGGGGTTCGGCTCCGTGCACACCCTGTGTAACCATCACCCGGGGTCAAGACCTAGAACCGATTTTCAACCAGTGTGCCACAGGAATTTTTAAAAATGCAGTGCTTGATTATTTGGTCAGGGGCACTGACTTATTTTCCTCAGATTGTCAACAAAAATAATAGCCAACACAATAATAGTCATCTGGTGTGAATGAATCAAAATTACACTGTCAGATCAGCCAAAAATATATATTTTGGTGTGCTGCAAAATTTCAGTAATTTATGTATGCCATGACCTAGAACACGCCTAGCACCCCGACAGGTTCCCAGGTGAGCCTTCCTTATCCACAACCCACACAAGAGGAGCCAATTACCTGTTATTCCCATTTAAGAGGTGAGGAGACTGAGGCTCAGTCCGATAGTCACATACTAACAAGTGGCCAGGCTGGGAGCTCTAACTCCAGACCACCACACTGTGTAAACAAACACCCGTCATGTGCACTGTGCGCCCTCATGTTCCCAGAGGGCCATGATCACAAGACGGGTGGAAGGGCCTATTTTATTTTTTTCCAAGCAGAAAGCAGCAGAGACAATTGAAGCTCTGTTTTCAACCTGCCTGTAACTGGATGTCTGTGATCTGGGGCTGCAGCTCCAGCCCTGGGGCAGGGTGTGCGTTGGGGAGGCGGGTGCTTTTGAGGATACTTCTGCACTAGAAAAAGCCATTCGGTCCTTTTCATTGTGCCCTCCACCTGCAGAAGCCCTTTTGGCAGAGCTTGACATTCATTCATTCATTCATTCATTCATTCATTCATTTTCTGTCCATAAATATGTATTCAAGCACTCACCTACTTTGTTCCCAGCCTGCCCTCGGTGCTGAGGATGCGGCAGTGAAACGGACAAAAATACCCCTCCGTCATGGAGCTGACACACAGATATGGGGTACACTAAGTGATCAAAAGGGGTGCGAAGAAACAGGAGGGGTAGGGAAGGCAAGGCAAAGTAGGACTTTAAATAGGAGGTCAGGGAGGCACCACTGGGAAGGTGACCTTTGAGGCAAGCTGTGGAGCAGCTGAGGGAGTGGTCACTGCAGATAGCTGGGAGAAGAGCATTCCAGGCAAAGAGAGCCACCTAAGCAGAATTTAAAAATAAAAGTGAAAAATAAAACAGGTGCCCTTTGTATTTAGATGCTTATTGTGGGTTTTGTGAAATGCAGATTTTTGGCAACTGCCTTTCCCCTAGTGCTGTGTGATTTTGATGGAGCCCTCCACTCCCCCTCTCTGAGCTCTGTCTTTTCACCCACATAAAGTAAGCTCAGATACTGAGCTGCCTGGCCCACCTGAGCACTCTTTTTCCTTGAGTTCCTGCCCTTTCCAGCGGAGAAGCTTCTGTGGTCACCTGCAGGTCTGGTGCCAGGGCCTGGCAGAGTCCCACCCAATGCCTCGGGCCTGGCCACTCTCACTCCAGAGCTGGCGACAGCCTCAATTCAGGGCCCTGATGCCTTAGATGCAGTGGCCAGGGGTGACAGTAGGGGAGACCCTGGTATAGTTCCTGGATGTTAGAACATTGTCAAGTATTAGGAGAATGGGGTGGCGTTACTAAGAATTTGTGCCTTGGATGTCTGTATATCTGCAAATTTATTGTGTTGAGGGAATAGTGGATGAGAGCTGAGTCTAGGGTCCTTTTAGACTTCATCCTCCCTGGACACCCCTAGGCCTGGTGTCTGTAGAGGACCTCATACCCCCTGACCTCCTCTCAGGGGTAGCTCCACTACTAGGCCCTGTTCCCCTTCCCTTTGCTCATCCCTTTGCTTCTCAAAGACCTCCTTAAAGGAATGGTTACCCAAGACCATCTAGACAAAGAAGGCGCTGGCAAAGGAGATATTGACAGACCCTCTTGAGTCGCTTAGAATTGCATTCAGCTGCAAGTAACATAGTCCTGAAAGATAGTGGCTTAAACAAGATAAAGATTTGCTTTTCTGTCATTAACGGTAAAGTTTGAAGATAATTACAGTTCTGGCTTCCAGCCTCAAGGCATCCTCATGATCACAATATAGTCACCACAGCTCCAGCTATCACATCCCAGTTCCAGGTAGATAAGAGGAAAGATTGAATTAGTTCCCCTTTTAAGGAACTCTCCTGGAATACCTACCCAACAACTTTATGTATATCCCCATTGGCCAGAACTTAGTAAACTGTTCCTTCTATCTACAAGGAACGCTGGCATTATTTCATCCAAGAAGACTGTGACTCCATTAGTAAAAAATAAAGAGAGAATGGATATTGGGGAGGCAACTAGCATTTTCTTCCCTATACATGCCCTGCAGTCCTTCATCTGTCTCTCAAAAAATTCATGTTGTTCCTTCCATCTGTGAGGCCCCTCTACCCTCATGCCCACCCATCTATTCTCTGGTAAGGAGCCCGCAGCACATTTTCTGAATCTGTTGGGGTTGCCAGTAACAGAAACCCCCAGCGTTGTTCAAGTGAGAGGGGGAGAGTGGAGTTAACTGTAAGAACAGAAAATACCAGCCTATGGTGTCCAGCAGAGGGGTGGGGCAGGGACCAGAGCTGGATACACAGCCAGGCCCAGAACCCTCTTCCGAAGAGGGGGATACTCTGATGTGGAGAGACCGTCATCACACACCAAAACCTAACGCAGACTGTTTTGGGTCCTCTCAGTGCCAAGGAGGTAAGTCAGGGAAAGGCAGTCGATGGGGAATAACCGGGTGGTCAGGGAGCACCAGGTACACAGGCGGCCCGGATAATTGTGTGGTGAACGTAGCCCTCGGGAAAGTGGCCCCAAGTCCAAAGGCGATAGACCCTTGAGGGGCAGGTTATGGGACAAAGCCCCAGATGGAAGGTCCCAGGGCAGAGGTCAGATGCTGGGGTCTTCAACCCAGCGGCTGGCCCAAGAGAAGAGCCAGCCTAGAGAAGGGACAAAAAAATCCCAGGGGGTGTGTCGTGAGTCCTGTGCCAGTACGGGAGCTTTTCAGAGGAACCGCTAGGGCCGGATACCCAGCAAATGCTGAAGGTCCAAGACTGTGATCCCAGTTGGTCCCCTGAGTGGTCCTCCCTTGTGGGTTGGCTCCCAGGGGTGCAGGTGAATGGTGGACTCCAGGAGTCTTGACGAAGGAGACAGACCCCCACACCCCCAGGTAGACCAGGTTTGGAAGGGAGCCAGTCCTACCTCCAAGCTGGCCATGTGAGAAAAGGAACTTCCACCCCAAGGAGCAGAGTTGTGAAGCCCTGAGCACCCTTGTCCGTGGAGAAAGCTGCCTCAGGGTGGTGGGGAAGGAAGGAGACCAGGCTGGCTCCCCAAAATGTCCTTTTGTGCAAGTCCTGCTGCCCCAGACCTCGTCCCCCCATAACATCTCCGAGGCTTTTGGGAAGCTCACTGAGGAGCTAAGGACTCGTACTGCTTAAGGTGCCGGCACACTTCATGTGTGCGTGTGATGCATTTTTCTCATCCCGGGGCTCCCTGGAGCCTCCCGTGGATCCTCAGTACAGAATGTTATCTCCCCCCCAACCTTGACACGTGAAAAGCCTGGGGGTCAGAAAGGAGAGGAACTTGCCCAAACTCCCTGGGAGGGAAAGGGGCAGTGGCAGGGAGTGGGGGCGGGGAGGAGCAGAGGTGTTGTCTGCAGTCAGGGTCCTGGGTGCCAGGCTAGTACTTCATCCAGCGGCAGCAGCGAGCACTGCGGGGCCCTCAGCTGGAAACCCACAGGATGAAAATGTGCATCCCTCCCTGGGACGGCTCTCCTCTTCGCCCTCGGGCAGTGCTCACTACCGGCTCAGTCATGCTCCATTGCTCCACCTGCGAGCTGTGTGGGGCAGGGCAAAAGCAGGTTCACAGCTGTTCACACGGAGCATAATAATGCAAGAATAAAGTCTGTCGTATGCACTCACAACTGTAAACCTACTTCCCCACGCTGCGTGTAATCCCCGTTGTTTGGTACAGGAGACTGAGCCCTGTGGAGGGGCGACGGCTGCCCAAGGTTTCAGGATGTCTGGGCCAGGTCCTCCAGCTCTAGGCCTGCCCTTGGTGTCCAGCACCCATGTGGCAGTGCTGGGAGGCACTACGACAGTGTCACTCAGACCTGGCCAGGTGTCACCTTGGGCAGTTTGCTGATCCGTGAGGCCTCAGTGTACTCACCCATGAAAGGGGACTAGTCCCTGATCCCCAGGGGCTTTGTCAGGCTGTGGTGGCTCAGGCCCACCTGGGTCTCCTCCGCCCGCCTCTTCTCTTGGTCAGACAACAGCTGGGGGGCAGCTCCCCACTGTGCCCCAGTGCCCCTGTCCCTGCCCTGGCCCTGTGCCTGCTAGGCCCGCCCATGCCACATCTTCCAGATGGCACCATAAAGCTGTCCTGAACCTGGGCCTCCTGGAAACAAACAGCCCATCCCAGGAGGCCACACCCCATTGGAGCCCTCACCCGCCTGTTCCCCTCACAGACTGCCTCCCGCCTTGGGCCAGGTGTAAGGGGCAGCAGTTCAGGACTGTGGTATGATCTGTCCTTTGGGGGGAGGGGGAGGAAAGGCGACCAGGAGACTGAGGCCAGGGCAGAGGGCTGTGAGAATGGGCTGAGGATAGCGAGAATGTCCCCTCCCCTTCCTTTCCTCACCTTCCTCTCTGTTCCCTGCTCTTCCTCCTTGTCTCGAGAGAGGAAGATTAGCCCACTGCCAATCAGAGCTGTATGACTTAGGACAAGTCACGGAAACTCCGAGCTCTGGTTTCTCTGTAAAATGGCCTCCTTCTTGGGCTACTGTGAGAGCTGAAGGATGCTTTGGGAGGTCCCAGGTGAAGGGCAGCCTGCTGGCCTCTCATCTGCCTCCTCCTGCAGTGGAGAGGGACAGAGGGGCAGGAGGTGGGGTGACCCCCAGGGTGGGCAAGGCAGGAAGTCTGGAGACCTGAGGTCCCAGAGCACATAAGCAGGGCCCATATCACCTCCTCCCGGCCGCCCAGGAACTCATCCCTTTGGCCTGATACCTCCCACCCTTCTCTGACGGCTCTGCCCGACAGAGCTCCGGCCTCAGTTTTCCCTTCTGTGCAATGGGAGGGCAGGGTAAAGTGCCCACGGGACACGCACCGGTATCTGAGTGGACCGAACACGGCTCCCAGGGACCTGTGCCCCAACTCTGACCCGCCGCTTTCAGCACCTCGGCGCCAGGACTCGGCTTTCTTCTCTGAAACTTTTACTTCTCTGTCACTCAGCTTCCCCAGGGCACAGAGCATCTGGCCTGTATAGTCGCATTCTTAGGTCCAGAGTGACTGTCCGCTGTTGTTTTCCTTTGTTTCATGTGTTTTGGGAGGGAGTAGAGGGCAGTGGTCCTTGGGTCAAGCTGCCAGGTTCAAGTCCTCGCGCTGCGCTTGCCGGCTGTGCCACCTGGGGGGCAGGCTTCTCCTCTGCCGCAGTTTCCTCGTCTGTAAAATGGGGTGGATCATGGCAGTGCCAACCTCGTGGGATGGACGTGGGCTCACACAGTTAACGAGTGTGACGCGCTGAGAACTGCGGGGTCTGTGCCTGGTCTTACTGTTACTCCTGCACCCTCTAGGGGCGGACTCCCAGAGGGCGGGCTCGGGCTCCCTGGAGGCGCCCAGGGAAGCTGGCTGACCCTGCGTGGGAAAAGACCAAGCATGGAAGGGTGCTGCGACAGCCACCCAGGCTCCCAGCCCCAGGCGGTGAGCGGCTACTGGCCTTGCGAGTGGAGGCCCTGGTGCCGAAACCCCTTCCCCCAAGTCTGCTGGGCTGACGGACAAGCCAGCCGTGGTCTCCACTGGGCCGAGTGCCCGCCCACCCTGAGAGGAACCACAGGGGCGTGGAGATTCTGGGCTGCCCGTGCTGCCCGCTCGCCTACTCTCCACCCGGCCTTGGTTGCCCACTTACCTCCCCTGCACCCGTTTCCTCGTCTGTAAACTGGAAACGAGAGCTCCCCACAGCCGTGTGAGGAGATGAAATGAGGCACAAAGGCGAACATCCTGCCCAGTCGCGGTGGCAATGTTGTCAGGGACAGCGTTGGAGGGGCAGAGGGGCTCCCTCCCCATAAGGAGAGGGCTTGTGGGCATGTCCTGGGAGGGCCCAAAGGGACCTAGTGACAGATGGTGTCATTCAGCCCCTCAGCTTTCAGAAGACCAGGCTGAGGCCAAAAAAGAAGGGAACTTGTGGGGGCTGCACAGCCAATAAGAGGCAGAGCGGAGACTGGAGGCGAGTCTCGGGACCCCCAGTGCAGGCCCTGGCCCGTCCACCTTGAGGCCCCTGGTTCCTGGGGGCTACCTTGAAGGGTATAAAAAGAAGGAGTCCAGCCTCCACTCCCCTCTGGGCCCCAGACTTCCCGCTGCCCCCTCCCTCAAGCACTCTGGGGGGCCTGGATAGGCAGGCCTCCCCACAACCACCCCTGCCCTGCCTTAGTTTATCTCTGACCCATGCAGGGTTGTTGTGAGGACCCAGCCGGTGAACCAAGGCCCTGCTCCCAACACTTACTCTCCTGTTTACACAGGTTGGACACGCCAATGTTCGAATAGGAGGTCTGCACCGAGGTCCGGGGACCGAGGTGACTCGTAAGGTCTGCCCACCCTGCCCCACTCCTGCATGTGCTCCACGTGGGAGAGACGCAAGTGCGGCCCTGTATTGGAAACCACGGCACTTGTGTGTTCCCTCCCCTTCATCCCTCCTGTCCACGCCTAGCCCCCTCAAGCTCTGGCTCCCGCTGCCTCTGCCTTGATGCTGCCCCAGCCTCTCAGCCCCCAAGACCGCCCTCTCCGGCTCCTGGAGTACTTCCAGCCAGACCGTAAGCTCCAGGTGCTCAGGGCATTCAGCTGGGCACATACTGGGGCTAGCTGAATAAGTGGTGGCTGTGGGAGGGAGGCCTGCATAAGCCTGGACCACAGAGGAGAGGCTTGTAAGGGACACTGGAGAGGCTGGGCAGGTTCTGCTTCCTGTAGCTGCCGCCAACTGCTCAACGGCGTCCCAGACTGGGCTTGGGGACCTTGGCTTCCCCGTGACATGATGCAGGGATGGTGTCAGGTGGCAGTCAGGGCAAGGGTCATCAGCAGGGGTACAGCAGCTCCTGGGGGCCTCCAGGCTGCTGGACCCAGCAAAAGGCACACACAGCAAGAGTTCTGCAAAGGTAGAGGAGGGGCCAGACAAATTGGCCTCCCTGGGGCCCACTGACCCTGTGAACGCTCACCCAGCCTGGCCCACGTACAGGCAGCACAGAGTCAGGACCAGAGCTTTGGCTTGGCTGGCTTTGTATCCTGGCTGGTTTTTGTTTTTTTACCAGCTGTCTGCCCCTGAGCAAGTTAATAAGCCTGTCTGGGCCTCAGTTTCCTCATCTGTGAATGGAAGTCATAATACCTAGCCCATAGGGTTATTAGGAGAATTGCATTATATCATATAGAAAAGACTTTAGTTCATAGTGCCTACATCATAGAAAGGGCTCAGTAAATGCAAGTAGTGGTACTAGCATTGTAGTTATTAGTATAAAGGCACAGAGACCATGAGAGACTGAATTGAAGACACAGCAGGAAAAAGTCAAGGAAGGACCAAGACTCCTACTCCGTAACTACAGCAAGAGGCAATACAGCCTGAGATTACACACGAGGCCCTGGAGCCAGGCTGTCTGGGCTCACAGGTCAGCTCGGCCACTGACAAGCTCTGTGACCTCAGGCAACTTCCTTAACCTCTCTGCCTCAGTCTCTCCATTTGTGCCATAGATTATAATAGTGCACCTACTTCATGAAGCTGCTGGAAGCATTCAGGAGTTAACCTGTGTAAAGCACGTGAGACAGTGCCCTGTACCATGGAAAACACTCCATAAGCTCAGCAGCTATAAGGGACCTCAAGCCAGTCCCTTCCCTCCCTGGGCCTCCACCGCATCCCTATAAAATGAGTTGTTAGACAGTTTAGCTGTGGGTGCCGGCTAGCTGTGAGCTCCACAGCTCTGGGGAGTGGAAGCACGCTGGGCTCACACCCTCCCCTCCCTCTGCTACAGTCCTTCACTCCGGAGGAGAGGACCCCTGCCCAGCCGATGTTCTCTCCCACTCCTTTCCCCTCCTCCAGGATGGCAGCCAGAGGATGGGCAAGGCCTTGGTGCTGAAGGAGGTGGAGAGGCAGAAGCAGGGTGCAGATGATGTGGGGAGCAGAGGGGTAGATCGCTTTGCTGGGCCAGGCTTCGACTTACCTTTGACTGGGGTGAGACCCTCCAAGGCAGGCCTGGCTTGTCCCCTCCATGGGCAGGAAGGACCCTTGGGGAAGTTCCCTCACTGGCGTGACTGAGCTGGACAGACCCTGCCTGAGGATGAAGACAGCAGAGCCAGGGGTCCAGCCTGGAAGGCTGTGCGAGCTCAGGCAGCCACCTTGTTCTCTCTGAGGCCGTCCTGGGGTCTGAGCACAGGGCAGGCGATGTCGTAGCCCCTCCAGGAGCCCGTGACACAGAGGTCACAAACCAGGGAGGTGGGAGCTCAATGTCCCCCACTCCAGGGACCGGAGACAGGTGGTCCTTAGTACCTTCCTCTCCTGCAGCCCTTCCCACTTGGCAGGCCTCTAGTCACTTCAGGGGAAGGGGTGCCCCAGGGCGGGGTGGGAACGGCTGGAAACCCCAGACCAGGAAGCAAGTCCTATTCTCGGTCACCCCTCCCCTGGCCCTCCTTTTTCCCACGCACCTGTGGCCATTGTTGTCCAAGGCAGCCGGGTCTCACACGGTAACCAGGAGGAAGGAGCCAGCCCTGCGCCCTTTGCCCTCCCCAGGGACACTCCCAGACCTACTGCAGCCCCGGCACCCACTCCTCTCCCACCTCCTAGTCAGCACCCTCAGCCCCAACAGCTTCTATCCAACCATCCATCCATTTGTCTGTCTATCGGTCCTTCCATCTGTCTGTCCCTTTATTCCATGCGCAGCTACTTGGTAGGCACTGCCCTGGAGTCGAAGGATGCCGAGCAAATAAGGCAAAGGCCTTGTCCCTGTGGACTCCCAGCCCAGCGCCGGAGACGGACAGGGAGAAACCGGTGTGTGCTGACCCCGAGAACAGCAGGATCAGGGGAAGCTTCTTAGAGGAGACAATGGCTGTGCTGGATTCTGCAGACGAAGTGCAAGAGCACAGAGGAAAGTCTGAAAGAAGGAGCAGGTATCAGCACACAAGGGCACCGAGCCCACTGCTGTGTCCCAGCGTCTGAACAGTGTGGCACAGGGGTGCTCAGTGTGCGGGGAGCGGGTGCTGTTGGGGAGAGCTCCCTGCAGCTCCCAGGCCCCAACTGGCTGCGTGTGGTCCTGAGCTGAAACAGGATGGGTGACTGGGGCAGATCCCGCAGGGCCACCCCGCACACTCCTTGCACTTTCTCTGGGCGATGGGGAGCCGTGGGAGGATGGCGAGCAGTGGCAGACGGCCCTGCCTCGCCCTCCACTCCCTTCCCCTAACTCTGACTCCAAACCACTGCACATCCCAGCCCCCTCTGCCCTTTCCTTCATCCAAGTCCACATCTGTTGATTTGTGGAGATGAGCATATATTAAGTACCTACTGTGTGCCAGATATTTTGCTTGGAGCTAGAGGTGAATCTTCCAGTCTTGCCCACACATTACCCATGATCCAAGATAGAGACTCTTTTATTTAAAAAATTTTATTTATTTATTTATTTATTTATTTTTAGACAAAGGGGAAGGGAGGGAGAAAGAGAGGGAGAGAAACATCAATGTGTGGTTGCCTCTTTGCACGCCCCCCACTGGATACCTGGCCCGCACCCCAGGCACGTGCCCTGACTGGGAACCGAATGAGTCACAGGCTAGTGCTCAGTCCACCGAGCCACACCAGCCAGGGCTGAGACAGGGACTCTTAACCTGAGGTTCATGGGGAGGGGTGATTCAGGGCTTTGTGCAAAGCCCCTGGAATTGTGTGTGTTCTGAGGTGGGTACTCCATAGCTTTCAGCAGATTCTCAAGCGTGGCCAGCTCCCCGTACAGGTCAAGACCCACATGTGTGGGAAAGAAAATTGCTTTGCCCGACATTGCATCTGGACGCTGCTGAAACAGTTCAGGCCCCAGGACCTCCCAATCTTAGCCTAACCCTGACCTGTCTGGGACCCAAAACCGTCCCTAACTCTATGTCAGGAGCTGGCGTTCCTGGCAGCAGGGGAGGGCACCAAGCACTTCCTGGCTGGTGTTGCTGCTGCCGGGCAAGGGTGCCCTGCCCACAGTCCAGGTCCCTGGAGCAGCTTTATCTGTATCAGCTCAGGATGGTTCTGGGAACGCTGTGGCTGCCACGGTGTCTGGGAAGTTGCCGTGGGGGAGAGGGCAGGACTCAGGTGCTGGCACGGGCAGGGGGGTCTGAGGATCGGAGCCGCACAAACAAAGGGGCCTGGGGGCTCCTGAGTGCAGCAGCTGGCAGAGGGACATCTTTAATGCTGAGTCTCACCTTGCTCACCCCCGTCCCTCTCCACCCTCAGCTCCCAGAGCCACTTTCCCCTTCCAGTATCATCACCCTCTCATTGTGCAGTTATGAATTTCTTTTGTTTATTCCTGGGCACCGCCTGGGAGGAGGGTAGATAGGAGGGTGGTCAGGAGCACTAGGCTCTGGTGTGAAAGCTGGGCTGGAAGGAGGGGCCCAGCAGTTGCTCCTGGTGCCCCCAGGTGTCACAGCTGTGGGGACTGGGGCCCTGCAGGGGGAAGAGGGCTGAGCCTGTGGCTGTAACCCCCTCAGCTGAGCGGCAGACACACCTGGGCTCAGTGGCAGTCGTGTGAGGACATCCTGGTCCAGGGCTCTGGAGCCCACAGGGAGTCAACGGGAGGAATGTGCCCAGCACATCTCAGCATCATTGGGGGGAGACACCCTGAATGTACAACTGTGCCTCAGTTTCCTCATCTGTAAAATGGGGAGTATTTGGAGCTATAAGATTGATGTGAGAAATAAGTGAGTTGACACGTGTAGTAACGCTGATAATAAACTTGATCTTGGGTTGGCAGTGTTTGTGATGCTATTAAAAATTAAGAGAGGGCCATGCCTGCACCCATAGTGAGTGAGTGCCATAAACCCAGAATCTGGTTAACCTAGTGAACAGAGACCCTAAAAACAAAAGCTTCTAGCCCTGGCTGGTGTAACTCAGTGGACTGAGTGCCGGCCTGCAAACCAAAGGGTCATTGGTTCGATTCCCAGTCGGGGCACATCCCTGGGTTGCTGGCCAGGTCCCCAGTGTGGGGTGCATGAGAGGCAACCACACACTCCTTTCTCTCCCTCTTTCTCTTTCCCTTCCCCTCTCTCTAAAACTAAATGAATAAAATCTTTAAAAAAACATAAAAAACCCCAAAGCCTCTGAAGTGCTTGGCACATGCCGAGTGCCTGCTAAGTTCAGCCACAGTCTGGATGAGAGACAGCGGGACCCTGCTGTGGACCAGGCATTCGCACTGTCTCCCATCTGCTCCTTTGACATCCTTTTGAAGAAGGAATTCTTGCTCCTCTTTCACTGAGAGGAGAAGCTGAGGCTGAGAGCCCACAAGGGCACGTGGGGAGAACGCAGCAGAGCTGGGGTTTGAGCTCGGGCTCCAGACCCAGCGCTCTTCCCCCGCAGCACAGCCACCTCAAGCTTCTCCAGCGCAACAGGGACAGTGACCTGAGGGCCTCTGGACAGCACCCCCACAACACAGGTCCCAGAGGGGCTGCCCAGCAGCAGCCTACTAGCAGGAGCTCCCTTAAAGCACCCCTTTCTCACCTGTCTCCTCAGAGCTCATTTGACCCAAGTCAAGCCCCAGAATCTGCCCATCCTGTGCCGTGCCTCCACAGGCCCGAAGCGGCTGCCTCTTCCCTTGCAGGCCACTCACCCCAGACTATCCAAAAACGGCCAGACTCTCCTACCCAGAGCCCTGGCAGTGCCCCAGCCTGGGGGCAGCAGGAATGAGGGGGAAGGGTCCTAACCGGGCTCTGATTCCTGCTCCACTCTGCTGCCATCATGCTGTGTGATCCTGGACACTTCACTGACCTCTCTGAGCCACAGGAAGAAGGGAGCTTGTGGACTGGTGGATCTCTAGCCTTCTCCTGGCTCTCCCCTTCTGTGTTTGGGATTCTAACCCCACAGTGGGAGAGCTGTGGAATCCTTCAGGCGTTGATTCAAACCCCTTTTCGGGCAGGCTTTCTTTGACCCTCACACACACACTTAAAATCGCCCCAGCACTTTCTATCCTATATCCCTGCTTCGTTTTTGTTCCCTGGCCGCAGTTATCACTCTCCAACACTCTATATCCTACTTATTTGAGTTTGTTTATTGTCCTGCTGAAGCTCCACGGGGGGTAGAAGTTGATCTGTCCCGTTCACTGCTCTGCCCCAGAGCCTGGCGTGTAGTAGCTGCTCAATAAACATTTGCTGAAGGTGTGACTGGGAGGTCACGCATGGAACAGGCCTGGGTTTCTGAGGAACGTTGATTGGGAACGTGAGGAGGGTTGGAGGCTGGCGTTGAATGAGAGAATGGGCTGAGGGAAGTGGGCATGAAAGGATGAGGGCTGGGGGGCTGGGCTGCAGGCTCAGAGCAAGTGTGCAGCGCTCAGTGCGGGAAGGAGGGAGCCCCTGGGCGGAGCATTCTCTCTGCCTTGGTCTGTGTGTGAGAGGAGGGGCCCCTTTGGGGTCACAGGGCCACATGTGTCTCCCCCATCACCTCTTCTCCAGGCAGAGGCCGGGCCAGGCGGAAGGCCTTCCACAGCTGGACACAAAGGCACAACGGCCTCCCTCAGCGCTGGCCCCTGATAAGGCAGGCACATTTCAAAGGGGCTAATGGGGAAGGGGGTGGGCAGGGCTGCTGATAGCAGGGCCAGAGACTGCCAGCGGCTTCCCCCCACTTCCCTGCGCCCCAGGCCCAGCCCCCCAGCAGGCCTGCAAGCAAAACAGGTTCCAATTGTGCTCTTATCTGGGACTGCGGTTTTGGAAGGCCCCGCTGGCTCTGCTAATGGGGGGAAGGCAGCGCCTGCTCTCCGCTCTCCCTTGGGTGCGGGCAGTGACGCAGCCCCTCCGCCTCTGCCCCCCACGACGACTGCCCCAGGCTGAGATGGTGGAGGGGTGCACCTGGCGCTCAGGAGTGGGCTGGAGAGACAGCTGACTGACGCACTTGAGCAAGAGGAGGCCCTGCCAAGGCTAGAGCACGGCTTTGCTTCTGATCCTGGCTCTATGGCTCGCCATGCCTTCTCCATGCCTCAGTTTCCTCACTGAGTTAAACTAAAACACTAACAATAGGGGTGCTACTGCAAAGGGCTAGTAGGTCAGTCAGATGAGTTAACTTCGGTAAAGTAATCGGCATGACATGTGGCTCCCAGCGAGCACCAGCCGAGTGAGGTGCCGGGCAGGGAGGACTCTGGAAATGGGGGACACAGGCTTGGAAGCCCTGCAGTCTGGCTCCACTCTGCCCCCTGGCCGTATCTCCCTTCACTCCCCCTCTCTGCTTCAGGCACACCCGACTCCTCAAAGTTTCTCAAGTACACCAGGCATGAGCCCACCTCCGGGCCTTTGCTCATGCTTTCCCTCTACTGGGAATGTGCACAGCTAAATGCAGGACTCAGGCCTTCGCCCCGTCCATGTCTCTGCTCCAATCCCACCCTCTCAAGGAGATCTGCCCTGACCACTGCCTGTGATGCTGCTCGCCGCGCCCCACCCGGCACTCCCGACACCCTATTTTTTATGGCATTCACCACCTTCTAGTGTACAATGCAGTTTACTCATTTGTCACTTACTGTTGACCGTCTGTCTTTCTCCTCTAAACTGTAAATCCGGTGAGGGTCACTGACACGTCCCAGCGACCCACGCCTGGCTAGCCGTAGGCCACAGCGCGTATTTGTGGGGTGAAAGAGTTCATGAGACAGAGACCAGACCAGGGACACCAGCCGGGGCCTGGGGTGAGTAGGAAGGAGGTTCTGTGGGTGGGTGGGGGGATTCTTCCCGCCCTCCAGACCAGCCGCAGGGTTCCCAGGCTCGGAGCCCACCTCTGGTGGGAGCCCTGCCTGGCTCAGTACACAGGGAAACTCTGGGGCTCCTGAGGTCTGTGCTGGGCTCCGGGGTGAGGCCTCCTCAGATGGCATCCGGGTGAGAATCAGCAATAGGGGTGGGTGGATGAGGCTACAGTAGACAAGAGTTGCGGGGGGTGGGGGGCGTGTAGCCAGGCCTCAGACACAGGGAAGACTGGCCTGAAAGCTCAGCCACCCTCTAGGGGAGTCTAGGGAGAAGGAGGAGCTGACATCGGTGAGGACGCCCAGGGCCTGGGGGCCGGGTGTCCCCTAGCTGTCAGTTCTTCCTCTTAGTGGAACAACAGGTATCTGTGAGACCGGTGAGCTCATTGGTGCCCCACCTCGGGAGGGGTGCTGGGAGTCATCTGTGCCCTCCGAGAGCCACCAGGCCGTGAACTGATCTCAGACAGAGTGTGCCCGGCCACCTGCCCCCAGCATTGGCAGAGGGCCTGGCACGGATTAGGTGCTCAGTCAGTGCATGCTGGCTCTAGCAGAGCCACTGGGCATGGCCCACAGGTGCCCAGGGGCACGCTCCAGGTTATGGAAATGCCTGGTTGTACGGTCCCTGAGGACACAGCCGTCACACCAGAGGCTACTTCTGGTCCCCGTGCCACACCATCCAGCTGCAGCATGGCGTCCTAAAACAGGGCTCCAGCAGACCCTGCCTCTGCCACCGTATGGCCTCAATTTTGGGGAAGTTTAGGGAGTCTCTGCTCCTCACCTGTGCATGAGAAGGCCAACAGCCCCCTCAGGGACTGGGTTTATTATGGTTAAGTGAACCACAAGCTTGGGCTGGGGTCTGGATGTGGATCCCAGCCCTGTCATGTGGCCTTGGGCCTGCTCCCTAGCCTCTCTGGTCTCATGGTCTTCCGCTGTCCCACGAGAGAGTGGTCTCTGGGCCTCACAAACCAGGACTGACGCCCATCCTGCCACACAGTCCCACCTGGGTGACCAGCCCCGGGCACTTCACACCTCAGCAGGGGCCCTCCCCCCAGCTGTTCCCACCTTCTGTGAGCTGGAGCCTAGGACAGGGCAGCCCCATTTCTCTGGGCCTCAGCCTTGCATGGATCCCAGCCTTGTGCCTGTGTCACTCCCAGACTGTAGCTCCTAACTAACGGGTGGGAGTTGGGGGCAGAGAAAAGGCTAGGACCCGTGGAAAAGACAGTCTGCTCTTTCCAAAGTGTATCCACTTCCTTTGTTCACTCATCACAAGCCCCACAAGGTCAGCAGGGCAAGTATTTCCATTTCACAGGAGAGGAGGGAGGCCCAGGAGGGGCTTGAGACTGGCTGGTCGTGACACCCCTAGTAACCGCTGGCACCCAAACCTGCGCCCTGTGCCCTGCGCCCTGCACCCCACCTCTCTGAGGGGCTGGTGGCTAGAGGGTCCAGGTGGGGAGGGACGCTCAGGCCAGCTGCTCTAGAGTCAAAATCTGTGTGTTGAGTCTGGTGCTGCCCGCTGCTCCAGGATCTCTGCCCTCAAGGAGTTAGAATCTTGGGAAGAAAAGAAAGGCTGGGAAACATCAGAGCACAGAGAGTGGGGACATGAGAGGTCTGCAAGGGCTGGGCTACCATGGGGAAGCTTTCTGCAGGAGACAGCCCTAGAGATGTGCTGAAGGGTGCGGGTCCTTTCCGCTGCCAGTAGAAGAATCTCAATTTAAATCCATCTGAACAGCAGAAAAAGGCAGTGACTGGTTCATCCAGGTGCTCACACAGCAGGTCAAGAAGGCCCTTCTCCGGCCTTTCACAGCAAACTCTCCCTGGGGGTGACAGCTACCAACTCACATTTTTAAGGCTCAGAAACCCCAGTGGCAGGAGAGAATATGTTAGTAGGCAGAAGAAAGTTCCAGGATGGAGTCGGGTTGGGCCAGCACGGGTGCTATGCCAGACCCCAGGTGGGAGAGCGGAGATGGGGGCAGCCATCACCCACAACAGATGGGTGGGGTCTGACTGGGAACACATTTCACTCGGCGATCATCAGCCAGAAGAGGGTGGAGAGGAGATTAGCCTTCAGGAGCTGTGGGCAGAAGGCAGGAGGTCTGGTGGACCCAGTGACCATGCCGGGGACCTGGGGCCTGACTCTGAGGGGACGGGGCATAGAAATGGGTGATCAAGGAAACTGCAGACTTGAATTTGAATCTGCTTCCCAGCTATCACCCTTGGGCAAGACATTTTACACACTCGGGTCTCAGTGTCTTCACCTGGAAAATGAGCATAATTACAGCAGCCTGGAGGGGTGGCTGTGGGGGGCGAGATGACACACATCAACACAGGGCAGTGGTGGCAGTCAGCAAGGCGCTGGCGCAGGGCGGCCGGGTCCACAGAGCACTTTCACCAACGCCCTCTCTCCCCTCCCAGTGGCCCCAAGAGTCCGAGGGCGGGCAGAGGAGTGTTCAGCAAGCTTCATGTGCTGGCCCGAGTCGTGAAGCTGAAAGGTGACAAACCAAGACATGTATTGGGGTCAAATTCTGAGCGGGAGCCACAACACCATGCTAGATGAATCAAGGTGTTGAGGGTCCCCTCGTGGATTAAGGTGCACCCTGTTTGGTTGTCCCTTCCACTGGAGTTCTCCAGAGTTGCCCCAGACAGCAAACCTGCCTTGCGCCCACCATTCGAATCCACCCAGAGCAGCCTCTTAGTGCCTTAGCCCAAGTGAGTCTCAGCTGAGCGAATGGCAAGTCCTCTCCTTGCTCTCTCTTGGACGTTTCTAGGTTCCAGAAACACTTTTTTTTAAAAGAGTTTATTTATTTATATTTAGACAGAAGGGAAGGGAGAAAGAGAGGGAGAGAAACATCAATGTGTGGTTGCCTCTTGCACGCCCCCTACTGGCTACCTGGCCCACAACCCAGGTGTGTGCCCTGACTGGGAATCGAACCGGTGACCCCTTTGGTTCACAGGATGGCATTTGATCCACTGAACCATACCAGCCAGGGCCAGAAACACTTTTTTTCCCTGTTCCAGACTTGGTCAGGTAGAATCACTGTCCACGCTCAGCACACCTTACCCTTGTCAGGCCCACCTGTCCCGGGAAACACCTATAAAATGTTCCCTTGGGCCCAGAATAGAGCTGTACCCAGCATTCAAAAGGAAGATTTCCCAAGGTCAAAGTTTTCCATGGTATGAACAGGCTCCTTCTCATTGGCACCCAGAAGTGAGATATTCTCTCTGGCTGCAGGAATGTTCTATCTTCATCTATCTGTCCATCTTCTGGGCTATCTCAGCTAGGATCAGGCTTGGCTTTGAATAAAAGACCCCACTTAAGAAAGTCAAAAGATCTGTCACTCTCAAAAGTCCTGGCCAGGCAGTCAGTCCAAAGCTGGTATGAAGGTTTTAGCAGTCATCAGAGACCTAGGCTTCTTCAAACTCACTGCTCCACCATCTTGTCCTCATGGTCCAATATGGCAGCCAAAATTCCAGCCATCACAACTGCATTCCAGGTAGCAAGATGGAGAAAGAGTAAAGTAAAAGGGTCAAATGGTACATACCAGTTTACTTTTAAGAAAGGTTCCTAGAAATTGGCGCATAACACTTTTACTTGATCACATCCAGCTGCAAGAAAGACTGGGACAGTCTTAATTCCAGGCAACCAAGTTCCCAGCTAAAAACTGGGGCTTGTGACAGAGGAAGGAGATGATGGGCATTGAGGGTAACTATCTCTGACACTCGATCCATTCAATAAATATTTATTGGGTATTCCTTGTCCTTACCCATGTCAGAGTATTTATAATATGATTAACATCGCGGCACCTCACAAGCACAGAACAGTGCCTGGCATATAGCAGGTGTGTGCGTGTGGAGCAGCGGCCATCGCTTTTACTGACTGCGTCAGAGCGCTGATATAAGCACACGCTTCTGTGAGAATGGAGTGCAGGACTGCACGCCCCCAAGGGCGCAGAGCACAGAGAGACATGCTGGAGGAAGTCCTGCCTTTTCATTGACCCTGGAGAGCTAGGGTGGCCAACTGTAGCCATTTTAGGCCTTTGTATGACCTCCTCCATCCCACCCTACCCAACCTTCTGGGGAACAACTCTGATACCTCATCCTCACCAAGGTGCTAGTGACAATAACAGCCAAGCACAGGGTCCCCCGGGCTGAAAAGTGCAACCATGTGTTAGAGAATTATGGCCTCAGTTAAGGGGGAGGGGAGGTGGTTAGTTCTGAAGGCCTTGGAATCTTCCTGAAGCCCTAGAATATTCACGCTCTTGGCAGTCACACAATTTCTTCTGAAATTAGAATGTAACAATAAACAGCCCTGGCTGGGGTGGCTCAGTGGATTGCGTGCCGACCTGCGAACCAAAGGGTCGCCAGTTCGATTCCCAGTCAGGGCACATGCCTGGGTTGTGGGCCAGGTCCCCCGTCGGGAGCATGTGAGAGGCAACCGACATGGATGTTTCTCTTCCTCTCTTTCTCCCTCCCTTCCCGTCTAAGAAATAAAATCTTAAAAAAAAAAAAGAAAAGAAAGAAAATAACAATAAACAGCATCTAAAATGCTCTCGTGTGACAGAATGGAGATAGTCAGTGGCCTTCCAAGGTGTTGCAGAGAAAGAGGAGCCCAGACCTGCTTCCCGGAGACATCCCTCAACCTCCCCGGCGGGATGAGCAGGAAGCTGAGAGCTCAGCTGCATGGCCCTCCTTGTACTCATGGAGGCGGGGAGCAGGAGGGGTGGGTGTCTGCGCGTGGGTGTGCACGCAAACTCCCCTCCCCTCTTTCACCCCTCAGGGACTGTGAGAGAGCAAGTTGCTGCTGGCCGACCCCAAGCTGAGCCTGGGAAAATGAGCTACCAGTCCGTCCTTCCTGAGCACCCTGGGTGCCGGGCATGTGTCCATGGGGCACAGGGACCACAGTTCCTGCACAGGGTAGGTGGACCCATGAGCCTCAGATCTCTTTACTCAGGGTTCTCTGAAGCTCCCTCCAACCCTGGACTGTGGAGCCAGATGGCACTACCTCCAGGAAGTCCCCCCCTGATTTCCCTTGCCTCAGGGCTCCCACAACCCTCCACTGGGGCTCTGAATTTCCACTGCTGCTTGCTTGTCCGTCTCCCACTCTTGACTAATCCCTTTTAGTGTCCCACCCAATTCCCTCTTGATATATACCTTGTGCCTCGCACATAACATAAGCTCAGTAGCTATGCATCAAATAACGAAAAAAAGGGAGAGAGTGAATGAATGAATGAGTGACTGAGTTCCCTGGCTGCCAGGGTATAGATTCCCCAGTGAGGAGGGAAAGGCCCTCAAGGGTTAACCAAGAGCCCGCCTGTGGTCTGAGGTAAGCAGAGAGCGTATTTGTTCAGGTAAATAAGGAAGGATTACTTATAATGAGAAATCAGGCCCAGCCAACTCTTCGTCCCTGCCTGACTTCCTCCCAGCACATTCCTGCACTCCACCTGCGTCCACACTGACCCGAAGACCCAGACCCGGTGCCCAGAGCCCACCGTGGCTCCACTGTAAGCCCCTCTGGCTGGGTCTTGCTACAGTGACAGGAGGTGGCCCTGGGCTGAGGGCTGGGGGATCCCTACAGGGCAGGCAGCCCTGAGACCTCAGAGACCACCCTTCGAGGTTGGCCAGGCCCACCAGAGTATCACCTCTGCCCCCAGCCTTGCTGGTCCGTGATCCCACTGGCTCCCCAGATGCCTGGCTGAGACCCAGCAGTGGCCCAAGTTGTCCCTGCCGCCTCCTGGCCCCCAAGGTTGCCACTGCAGCAGGCAACAACTTGGGCACCAGGCAGCTAACAGGTAAGTCCAGAGGGAGGTCCTGAGTACTCTGCCAGCTGTGGGGAGGTGGGCAACTGGGAGGACTTGGAGGTGCACTTTGGCAAGCTCAGAACGGGTCTTCCAGGCACCAGTGACCTTGCAGTCTGGGTTCTGCGCCCTCAGAAGCCCCTGTATCTCCGCATGCCGCCCAGCCTCCCTCCCTGGGCCGACCCCAGAGCCTGGGTGAGTCCCTTGGCCTGGTGAGGCCCGGGCACACTGCGTCTGTGATGTTCCCATCTGGGCTCGTCATTGAGCCCACCTGCCCACCTGAAGGTGACGACTCTGTAGATACAGAGACTCGGCCCTGAGATCTGACCTTTCTGCTGCTGCTAGCCAGGGCTGCTCAGCCAGAAGCAGGATCTCTCCGGGGCTGGGCCACAAGTGGGAAGGGGCTTGCTGGAGTCTGGAGGGAGGCTCAGGGCCAGGGTCCAGGCTGGATCTGTGGGGATAGGTCCAGAGCCCAGGGGCCCATCAGGGTAGTGGTGGGCACAGGAACCAGGTGGTTGGGGAGCTGCGGAGCAAACAGCTGGTTGCATGGGTTCCCAGGGGAGCAGAGGGCCTGTGTGCCCCAGTCCGGGCGCATCAGGAAGGAAGCAAGAGTCCTTGAAGGTGCTCATTTCTAAGATTTGCCAGATGCGTTTCCGGGAGAGGGAAGTAGATGGTAGGGATGACAGGATGGAAAGCTGAAGGGTCTGGATGGCTGGGGGCTCCCCTGAGGCCTGACAAGGTACATGCCTGCATGTGCATGTGTGTGCATATATGTGTGATTGTGCATGCATGCATACATATATACGTATATCTCTGTGTCTTTGTGTACATGTGTGTGGACATGTGTCCATCTGTGCATGCTAGGGAGTGGGCAGGCCCACCAAACTAGCTCTGGATTCCCTCACCTCACACTGCCAGCTGGGCCCACCCAGCAGTCCACACCCAGGCCATGAGCTTCAAGGGCCTGTCCCCTCTATGGAGGCCATGGCTTTTCTTTTCCTCCTTGTCCAGGGCTGGGACTGGGCCTCATTTCCTGCCCCCACCTCCCCAATAAACAGCTTCACAGCACCCCCAATAAAGCAGCATCTCCCCAGTACCAGCTGCTCAGCTGAGTAACAAAGCAAACAGGTACTGAGCTGCCCAGCTCTGAGGTGGCAGGCAGGGATGGGCAGGAGATGCCCCACCAGACAGGTAGACCCAGACGATGGCCAAGCCCAGCAGGGACAGTCCTCTGTCTCCTGACCAGCTGGGGGCGGGGCCAGAGCCAAGGACTCCCAATGTGGAGTCTTACCACATTAAATACACAGAAATTTGAGGAGAGGGTACATCCCCAGGGCTCCCAGGGGTGTTGGGGTGTGGAGGAGGTGGTCTCTCACTGGATAGGGGACCACTCTGTCCTTTGAGAGCTTGACAGTAATTGGACAAGTGATTCCTCCCCTCCAGGCAGTCGGGGGACCCAGAGCTAACATGCTTATTGTGTTCCCAATTATAACGCACTTCAGCAGTTACAATGCCGCTGATTTCCACAAGGACCCTCTGGAGTAGATAGAGACACTCTGTCAACCACGCCTGAGGGAATAGGTGGCACGCAGTAGGTGCTCAATCAATGCTCAGAAATTGTGACCCAGGTAGCAAGTAGAACCTAGGAGAACCCACTTTTTACCACTGAGGTCATTGCAGATATGAAATTAATAGCTCTGAAACAATGAGAGCGTGGTTTCATGCTAAACGACTTGGTGCAGCTTGAGTGTGACCTGGGAGGCCAGTTCAGGCTGACCCGGGGACACAGACCCTCTGGATGGAGGGCAAGAAGTAGTTAAGGCCCGCGGTGTGTGACCCTGGGCAAGCTACTTTTCCTCCCTGAACTTGCCTTTCTGTGGGAAAGTTAGACAGGTGGCTTCGTCTGTTGAAGGAGGGTTCGTGGCGGTGGCAGCCGGGAGCTGGGTTTTGAAGGCTGTGTAGGAGTTGGTGGGTGTTGGCTGGATCTGCCGACTTTGCAAGACTTGTGTGCCTTCCCAGGACTGTCTCCCCAGCTGCGGTCAGGGGAGGCTGGAGGCTCTGGCTCTGGCTCCTCACAGAGGTCGAGGATAGGCAGCTGAAGCCAACAGCTGCCCTGGGTGGGGCCAGAGAGCAAGATGCCCTCAGGGCAGGACTCAGGCTTCCCTCGCTGCCGTCCTCAACTCCCCCTCAGACTCCGCCCTTTAGCCCTGTGCCTCCACCCATGTTACCATCTAGTTCTTCCTTTGTTCTCATTCTGCACCCTGTTCCCTTTCCTCTCCCTCTTCTCCAGCCCTATCCCCGCACCTGCTCCCAGGTGCCACCTTCAGGTACGCTCAACCCATCAAATTCACAAGGAACTCTCACCCCCTCCCTCAGTCTTCACAACCCATGCCATGGCCTTGACCCGTATTTAACAGACAACTGAGTCTCAGAGGAGGCTGAGTCGCTTGCCTGAGTCCCAGAGCTAAAGAGTCGGGGCTCAAACCTGGTCTGGGGCCTCCTCCCACCCCATCCCACTCCACGCCCCACCCTGCGCCCCTAGCCAAGCAAGCGGTCTGTCAGGTGGAACAACTCTTCCCAAAGCAAACTTTGCACAAGCTGAGCTGCCCTGGGCTCTTCCTGACATTTAATGCCTGGCTCCTTCCCCTGCCTGGTTTGCATGTTCCCAGCCCAGGAGGTGCCCCTGCCAGCCCCCCCTCTGCCCTCTCAGCTGTGGATTGGGGCCTCCAGATGAGGGGAGAGTGACTGTCCTTTTCCCTCGGACCACTCCTCCAATCCGGAACCTGGTGTGACCCTGCTGGTGGCCAGAAGGACTGGTGACCACCCAGGACCACAGAAAGGGCACCCTCAGAATGGAGGAGCCCTTCCTTCTCCCTGCACCTCCCAGACGGAGGGTAGAGGTCTGGGGGTAGCTGCCCAGGGTCCCGATAAACAATTGATAATCCACCCCCCCCCCCGACCCAGCCCATGTAAACCTTTTCTGGAAGCAATTTCTGTTCTTAGTTTCTCAAGACAGTTCTGGATTTTTTATCATTTTCTGAATGTTGGAGCACCTTCTCTTTGTCCTAAAACCCCCGTTCCAAGCCCCAAGCTGCACTCCCCAGCCAGACTGGGGCTCAGGGCGCACTCCCCCAGCCCCACCAGCATGGCAAGCCCTCACCCGCGGTTCAGCACCCTCCCTGTCCAGCGCTGCGGTGGGCCTGGAGGAGGCTGCGGAGACCATGAGAACAGAGGCCAGGGGAGCCTCCTGGGAGGTTGACGTGTGTGCTCACATCACTGTTCTGCCTTGTTGTGCAAACCCCAGAGGCACGCTGTCTTTATGAGTCCCCATTTTACCGGCTGGGGCCCAGAGGATGGATTAAGGGCCCACAGACAGAAGCAGGAGAAATCCCGTGTTCTCACACAGCAGGGTCTGGCTGCCAGCGGGGCAGGAGCGTGGGGCAGCAGATGCCCATAAAATCTCAAAGCCCTGTCGGGCAGCAGGGGTGTAGGTGAGGTGCTGGAAGAGGAGGGGCTGCAGAAGGGTGTTTGTGGAAACTACGCTGGAGAGAGCAGGGCCCGCCTGTCAGCCACTGCGCGCCAATCAAAGGTGGGACACGCAGCTGGCCAGGCACCACGGTCCAGGTGAGGCAAAGGAACTTGATCGAGCACTGAAATGTGAAATACATTCACACACAGTATGTGCTCAGCCAGAGCTGAATGAAGAAGTGATTTGCAGTTTCTAGAAACTGGAAGTCTGGCAGGGTGTGTACTTGACATGACAGGACGTTGGGGTTCTGGCCTGACCAGCGCCTCACTCGGTCCCCGGCCCGGGCTTGTCTGCGCCGGGAGCCAGGCCTGACGGGCCACGTGTGAGGGGAGGCCCAGCTGGCTGGGTGGCCCTCCTTGCTCAGAAGGGTGGGCCACGTCTTCCACAGGCTCTGGATACCAACTCCAGGGGACGGTGCAGGGAGGACACACAGCCACCCAAACAGAGGGTGGCGCTCAGCCGTGAGTTCCAATCCCTGCTCAGTCCCCATGGCCAGGCCCCCCATAGCAGTCACGGCGCCCTTGTCTGTCCAGTGGGAGTACTACTGGGGAGAGCTGGCAGAGCCTAATGAAGGTTTATTTAGCTGGCCTCCACCTTGACCCAGAGGGGTTGGAAGTGATGTCAGCGAGGCAGCAGGAGTGAGCAGGGTACAGAGCTGTTCTCACTGTGCCTGTGGGCTCCTGGCTGCTCGTGGGAACCGTGGGAACAGCGGTCGAGACAAGATATCCTTGATGTTTCCCTGACCCTCTTTTTTTCCTGTGCCCTGTCCTCCTATTACGTAGCCCTGCCCCCCAGTTCCCTACGCTCCCTCTGGTTCCTCCATGGCCTCACCCCATCCTCCAAGTCTCCCACACAGCCCAGCTCTGGACCCCCCGGCTGGCTCCTCAAGTTGAACTTTCCAGAGAACAGGGCTCCTGAGTAAGTTAGGCCAGTGACCTGGATGATTCTGGAATCTGAGGAGGTGGGGATAACCACCCGGTCAAGAAGCAACCTGCCTCCTCTAGTCTCAAGCTGAGCTCAAGGCAGGCAAGCCCTCCCAGGGCCCCACCTCCCTTCTCCTGGCCACGGGGACTCCAGTGGGAGCAGGTGTTTCAGGACAGCCACAGCTGGTGCTTGAGAGAGGCCAGAGCTGCCTGGGGGGTGGGCATCAGGGACCCCTTCCTGGGTAGGAGGGCGGTAGGTCCACTGGAGAGAGGCCAGCATTCTGGGTCGGGAAGGGTGGTCAATAAGGAGGAGGCTGGACAATTTTCTTGAGTCCAGCTTGTTTGAAGAACAGTTTCAAAGGGCAAGGGAGCTGGGGTTCCATGGAAGGGCCAGCGCCGTCCAAGGAGAATTGAAGGGGCAGGGAAGAACAGCAGGGTGAGCAGAAAATGTCTGCAGGAGGGGAGTCTGGGCCCAGGTGGGAAGGTTCAGTTGGCCATCAGCACTGGCCCCAGACTTCTGTGACCCGGCCAGGCTCAGCTTCTCTCCAAGGTGCTGACCAGCAGGCTGGGAGGGTAGGCCCATGTGGCCCCTGCTCTCTCTGCGTGGCTCCCAGCCAGGCCCTAGTCACACCCCAGCAGCCCCTGGACTCTGACCCATTAGAGGAGTCACTTTGGGTGGAGAGTGGGAGGGGCCCACAGCCAGGGCAGAGGACCCCAGTGGGAAAGCCTGAGAGATCTGCTCCATTTGACGTGAGGTGGATGCTGGGCTGAGTGGTGGCTCTGTGACGCCCTGCCCCACCTACAGTCCTTCAGGGCTCTGCTCACTGGGGTCTGCAGCCAGGGTCCTGGGCTCTGGGCAGACTGAGGTTGGGTCTCAGGGTTGAACTGGGGACTTGGGCACATTAACCCCACCTACAATCCCCCGGGGTAAAGATGTGGGAGCCTGGGCTGAGCAGAATGTGGGAGACAGGCTCCAACCGCATGAGAGCCCAGGGCTCTGAGGCTGAAGTTTCGGGAGCTATCAGGGGATCTTTTTCAGATGTCGGGTGGGGGTTGGAGTGAGAACCCTGGGGGCAGCGGAGTTGCAGGGGCACATTCCTGTTCCCTAGGGTGAGAGAGGCCCAAGCAGTGGCAGGGAACAGCTGCTATAAGTCTGTGGCTTTGGGTCCTTCTGCCTTCCCTCCTTGATCTGTCTTCCTGGAGGGCAGGAGGTGCTGAAAGGAGCCAGAAGTGGCTAATCCCTCCGGCCACTGCCCCAGGGTCTGGCCTTGTCTCTGAGTCTTGACTTCTACCAGCTGTTACCAAAGCTCCTTTGTCTGGAGTCAGAGCCAAAGCTTTTGGGGCAGGAGGAGCCAGGACACCCTCAGCCTTAATCCAGAAAAGATCAGCTCAAGGTTGGAGAGCTGGAGGCATCGCTCAGGAGACCAGCAGCCCCTTAGGCCCAGCCAGCAGAGGCTGTCGGGAGGGTTGGGTCTGCCGATCAAGGGACCTGGACTTGGCAAACACCGGGCTTGTCCCAGGACCCTAGGCCTATGGAGCAGTGGCCTGAGAGTCAGCAGGCCTCTAGTCTGGGCCTAGCCCTGCTGTGTACCTGTGGGCAAGGCCCTGCCACTCTGAGCAGTACGCACGCATCCTCATGGACAAACAGTCACTTGTGAATGTAATCAGGGCTGAATTGCGTGGCATAGATGGGGACAGCTGGGAAATTAGACAAGGGAGCTGCTCAGGAAGGCTTCCTGGGGGAGGAGCGCTTTGGCCTGATCTGTGATGAGAAGGAAGCGGTGTCTCAGGTGGAGGGACAGCAGCACAAAAGAAAATGGCCGTGTCTTCCTGCAGCACAGGGGACAGGGAGAAACATTCTCGTTAGAGCCTGGCTATGCCTACAACCCCTGGTTCCAATCCAGACCCTGCCGCTAACCAGCAAACGAATCCCTCCCCAGTCTGGGTTTTGCTGTTCCCTTGTATACAAGCCCATAATACATGGGTCCTTCTCACTCTGACTATCTGGGTGGAGTCGGAGGTGGGCTCAGAGGCGCGTGCCAGCCATTGGGACCAGGCAGGACACGCAATGGGGAGCCATGGGAGGTGTTTGAGTGCAGGGGTGCCTGATGAAAGGGTGACGGAGAGACATGAGCTGACAGCTCCGGAGGTGGGAATGGACCTGGGAGGATCCAGTCGCCCTGTGAGGAGGCGGGCCGGAGCCTGGGGAGGTGGAACTGGCCAGAGCAGAGGCCTCAGAGGGAAGGTGGCGCAATGAGCAGAGCCCGCACACGGCCAGCGGGGGGGCCTCGGGCAAGCTGCGCGACCCCTCTGAGCCCCACTGTCCACGTCCATAGAAAGGGCTCTCGCGTCCACGTCACCCAGGCTGTGAGCAGTAAAAGGGGGAACGTGTGCAAACACTGTGGGCATCAGAGGCGCTCACTGCAGTTCTCTCTTCCCACAGAGTCTGGCCCCAGAGCCTGGGGCAGAGGCCAGAACTGTGGCTGGGCACACCAGCTCCTGGCCCCCTGACCAGTAAACCAAGGTGCCCCCAGACCTGGGTGCGGAGGTCAGACATTCCTCACCACCCCTCCCCTACAAGTGACCAGGTCTTCCTTCCAGCCGCACAATTAACCATGAAGAGACACACCTGTGCTTCGTGTGTCTCTTGCTTTCAAAGTTTCTTAATAGTGAGCGTTTTTCTCCAGGAAGGTGCTGGAGCTGGGGCAAAGCCTTGATTGAAGGCAGGTTCCTGGGCATTCAGGAACAAGGTGATGGGGAGCTGGAGTGTAGGGCATGCAGGAGGCCGCGGGAACTCTCTGCTGGGGAAGGAACTCTGAGCCATGAGCCGAAAGATCGGGATCCAAGGCCTTTGGCTGCACCTTACCTTCCCCACCCATGAAACAGGGCTGAGAATAAGGCCCGTGCCGTCTCTCTCCAGGAGGGAAGGATGAGAGAGCCACGCAGCTCACTTGACCAAGTCAGGAATGTGTCATCACATCCCGCCTAGCAAACACTGCCACCTGCCTTGCCCATTCATCCTCGCTGACCCCTCATGCCACTGGGCCCTGAAACACAGAGCTTTCTTCCATCCCACCTGCGGCTGAGGGCGAGCAAACAGGAGGGCCACGAGGGAGGTGAGGGCACCAGCTTCTTGGAAAAGCTTTTGTCTCCCTGGCATAGGGCCCAGGGTATTGGCAGTAACTGTCCTAACGTGGCAGACACGAGACTTCTGGGGATGTGGATGGGGCGGAAGGCAGGCAAGGGGTGATGTGGGAGGGGTGGGGGCAGAGAGGGGCTCTGCAGGGGTGGGGTCACCAAGGGGCAGGGTGTAGCCATCGGCTGGGTGGGGACCCAGGGGCTGAGCGGGCTGTTGGCGCTGCCTGGGTAAATAATGTGGGCCCGCAGCACACACGCATGTTTGCACAGAAGGGCTTGAAATGATTCCAGGCCCCCACTCTGTCCCCCGGCCCCCTTGTACCTGCCCACCCCGTCCCACCCCACCCTGACCTTTCCTTCCTTGTCACCTGAAGGAGCCCTTGAAAGAGAGTCGAAGTCAAAGGGAACACCCTTCTCTCTTGCTGGCGTTCTCCCCGCCGTGGTGAATTGCAGGGCTGCCAAGTGCAGTTGGGCGGGTGGACAGTGCGCAAGACGGGCAGGAGGGAGCTCTGTCCCCGGGGCGCTATTCACCAGGCTCTGCTCCCCAGAGAAAAAGGGCATCGTTTCCTGAGTTGAACGAAGCTGTGGAATGGGCCAGCTGCAGCCCATGAGAAACCGGAGGTATTTTCCAAGTTGGGTTCTTTTCCTGTCACACAGGCAGGGCAGGGCAGTCCCACCGGGACCTGGAGCTGACCCCGGCAGCCCCTCACTGTCCCGGGGGCACGATGAACTCTGCCACCAGGGAACCTACAGTCCCGTGGTCACAGCCTCCCCTCTTACCGACCAGACACCTTTAGCCCAAGTGTCTGAGTGTCCACTGTGAACACGAGTCAGGACCACCCCTGTGCCTACGGACCAGCACTGCTGGGCTGCCCCCCAGACTCTCCCCCAACCCCACTTGATTCCAGGCTCTGAGGCGGGCCTGAGAATCCGCATTCCTAACCAGTCTCCAGCAGTGCTGATGCTGCTGGTCTGGCACCGCATTCTGAGGGCATCTGCTTTCAGTATAAATACCCCTGAGAAGTGGCACATTAGCTTGCCCTGAACAGGTGTCCACGCCCCTCACCTCCCTTCCGAATGGCCCCTCGTACTATTGGGAACTTGCATTTGTTGGTGGTCTTCCACCTCTGCTCTGATTTATTCTTGAGTCTCGGGCCTGCACATCATGGAAATATTCCAGAAGCCCCGCTACTTGGTTATGCCCCTCTCTCCTGTGCCCTGGTCATCCAAACAACATACTCCAGTAGGAGCGGGCTCAGAGAAAAGGACCTGGGCACAGCACGGCCTGGGTGACCACTGGGGAGGGAAGCCTCTAGTTGCCACCCCTGGGGCCTCAGAGAGGAGTGGGTGTTGTGGTCACTGAGGGCCTCAGTTTTTCCGGCACGGGGGCCTTCTCACTAACGCCTGCTGCCCTGGGAGAGGGGCCTGAAGGTCAGCACGTGAGCATCGCCTCCAAGGCATGGGAGTGGAAAGGGCCCCATGGGAACACCTTTCAGGGGAGGCCGAGGTAGGATGGGCACCAGCCCTGAGTGGGAGCAGAGCGGAACACACTGTGCTTTGTTGCTTATTGGCTACTACTTCCTCAGCCTAATGCTGGGAATTTACGCACACCCCCCCCCAGTGGCCCTGTGGGAGGGGGTGGGGACCCCTGCCCAACTTGTGAGGTGCCTTACCCCCCCACCACACCCCTACCTACTCCTCTCCGTCACCTGGTTGATCAAGGTGATGGTGACCCTTTCCCTTCCCTACTTCCTTCAGGGGCAGAGTAAAGAAAACTTTGCTACGGGAGGAAAGATTTAGGTTAGCTCTCAGAAGGAACTTCCTCCACAGGACAGTGGATTGGGATCTGGATACGGGCTTAGCTAAGAAACAGAGGACTGTGCATGAAAGGCTCCTTCTCTAGGCCTCAGTTTGCTCATCTGTCAAGTGGGACTAATCATGCCTTCCACTGTGAGGACCGACGGAGGTCACGAACCTCAGGAAGTTGTTCTAAGCACACTACACACACCAAGATTTGCTGCTGCCAGCCAACCTGGCTCCCCTGGGAGCGAGAAGATGTCCCTTGACAATCTTACCCCAGCTCCCACCCCTACGTCTTTCCCAGCCCTGTCCCAGCTGCCCAGCGACCCAGATCCCCAGCTCTCTCCCAGGCCCAGCCGCTGCCGGTTGGGCCCCTCATCCCTATAACCAGCTTAGCGGCCCCCACGGGGATGGGGAAACAGCCAGACCTGACTCCTTCCTCTCTTGTTTCTGTAGACGCGACCGCTGTCCCAAGCAGCAGCGGCATGGGCAGTGCCAGCCCCAGCCTGAGCAGCCTGCCCCCCAGCCGCCTCCTGCTACCCCCCAACACCGTGTTTCGGACAGGCCCAGAGAAGGTGACAGCCAGCGTGGTCAGACCTGAGAGACAGGACTGGAGCCCCAGCCCGCCTGCCACACCCGAACAGGGTCTGTCTTCCTTCTACCTCTCCTACTTGGACATGCTGTACCCCGAGGACAGCAACTGGGCCGCCAAGGGCCCTGGGGTCAGCACTCAGGACAAGCCACCTGAGGAGCCCGAGCAGTGCCCGGTCATCGACAGCCAAGCCCCAGGGGGCAGCCTGGACTTGGTTCCAGGTGGGCTGGCCCTGGAGGAGCACTCGCTGGAGCAGGTGCAGTCCATGGTGGTGGGCGAGGTGCTCAAGGACATTGAGACAGCCTGTAAGCTGCTCAACATCACCGCAGGTGAGTCCCTCTGCGCATGCACCTCCGAAAGGTGGGCACAGGCCGGGCTGAGGTCTCTGGGGGGCGGGCATATGGCCTGCTGTGCTCTGGCCAGCTCTGCCCAGCCTCAGGTAGCCCCAAGAATACCGGTGCTTCTCCACACATGGGCACAGAGCTGGGAGCCGAGTCTGGGATGTTCGGACCCTGTGTACGCCCCACCCGCACCAGCCCAGAGTCCCTGCTGGATGAAGTGAATTTGAGCTTGACACCACGGGGCCACCACCTCCTCTCAGACTCTTCTCACCTCCCCCTCAGCTGCACCTGCCTCCTTGCTGCATAGTTTTTTTATTCATCTTGTTCATTTTCTGTCTCCCCCCACTGGAACATACATACCCAGAGGACACCGTTTTCCTTTGCTGTGTTCGCTGTTACATTGTTAGTCCCTAGGCCGGCACCTTGTTCTCAGTAAACAATAACTTAATACGCCAGGCCCTGCTCTAGCACTGGGGGGTTGAGCGGTGAACACAACCCCAAAGCTTCTTCGTTCATGAAGGCGACTGAGAGTGAGGGAAACAGATCATTCGTAAAGTGAAGGGGCATCAGGAGGCTGGGCTTGGGAATGTGCGCCGGGCCTCTGGCTGTGGAGCTGATGCTGTGGGCCGAGGGGCTGCTGGGTCTCCAGCCCTGTCCCTCCACCGTCCCTGCAGTTCTGGGCAGGCCTGACCCCTCTCCTTGGTCCCTGAGCCCTGGCATGTGAGCGTTTCACTCTGCTGCTTTCACACAGGTCTTCAGGCATCCCTCAGGCCCAGCCCCTCCTCCATGCAGACACCTTGGCCACGCCCCTGACCCCCGCTGGCACCGCCTTCAGGTAGCTCCTGCCAGTGCCCCAGCCCTCCAGTTGCCCAATGCCGAGGCCAGTCCCCCACCCCCAGGGAGGCCTCCCACTACCTTCACTCCCACACCAGGCTGGGGAGGAAGGAGCCTGCCCTCTGGACAATGGGGAAAGAAACAAATCGATTTGACCCTAGAGAGGAAAATGGGTTTATCATGTGGGGGCAGCCCAGTCTTCAGGTCACACTGCTGGGGAACTAGTTCAGGCCAGTGTTCACTTGGAACCCCATTGTGACTGTGCCCCCCATCCTCATCTCCACCCATGAGCTCTGCCCAGAGCAGCTCCCCAGGGAGACATCTAGGACCTAGCCAGTGACTCCCTTCCCCACTCAGAGGCCTGTGGTCGCCCCTGACCACCCTGAGACCAGCCATTTATTTATTCATTCATTCATTCATTCAACACATGTGCAGTGAGCAGCTACTATTCACCCAACCCCTAGTCAGGTGCTGGACAAGAGATGGAACGCTCATTGCCTCAGTTTCTTCATCTGTAAAATATGGTGGGGATTGGGGTGAGAGTGGGGGTTTGGGTTATATGGTTAATTCTTGGTTGGATTTTTCTGTGGTTCCTTGAGGGGCTTTGGGAAGGCAAGAGGCAGCTGGAAGAGAAGTTCATGTGTTTCTGGTTTAATGTCACTGTCCCCTCCAGGGCTGTAGCTCCCCTTTGGATGGCCTAGAAGGGTCTGGGAGAACCCAATGTCTGGATGAGGTGGGAGGGACAGAGGCCCCAGGCTATCCTGCCCTGAGCCAAGTTTGTTTATAAGTCCCTGGTTCCTCCCACTCACCCCAGTCTCTTCTTGGGTAACCGCTCCACAGGGTCCCTCAAGAGGGCCCGATCTGACCTGTCCCCATCCAGGAGTCCATGGTCCTAGGCCACAAGTTCCCAGGTCCCACAGGCGTGCTGCATCCGAGCACAGTGGGCCACATTCTGGGCAATGCCCTCAAGCAACCCCAGAGCTGAGGAAGTGTCTCTTGCCTAGACCCCATGGACTGGAGCCCTGGCAACGTGCAGAAGTGGCTCTTGTGGACGGAGCACCAGTACCGGCTGCCCCCCGTGGGCAAAGCCTTCCAGGAGCTGGGGGGCAAGGAGCTGTGCGCAATGTCGGAGGAGCAGTTTCGCCAGCGCTCACCCCTGGGCGGGGATGTGCTGCACGCCCACCTGGACATCTGGAAATCAGGTGGGACATGGCGTGGGTGGGAGCAGCCCCTTCCGAACTCCAAGCCAGGGATACGGAGGGAAGCTTAGGCCAAGGTGTCCGCTGTCCTCTGCTCTGGACCCAGCCCCTAGTGCAGCTGCCTCCCTGGAGCCTGGGTGACCACCAGCCCTGGCCAAGCCCATGGACAGGACAGAACACGTGGGAAGTTAGAAGGTAGAAGTTAGATGGTGAGGACAGGGGAGGTCACAGCTGATGGGGTCATGGATGCTATGAAGTCCTTCTTTGTCCCTTTAAAATGTCATTTGTTTGTTTTCAGCTGTTTTTCATTGGATAAGTAATGGGGTAATAAATGTGTACAATGTTTTTTTAAACTTAGTGAAAATAGTATAACGTAAAAAGAAATTCTTCCTCTCACTCCAGACCCCCGGCTTTCCAACGCCCCTCCCTGGGGGCAACCACTGTTACCGGTTTCTTGGGAGGGTTTATGCATATACAAGCAACTATATATGTGTGGGTTTGTTTACCCTTTTTTAAAAAACCTGGACAGTATCAGAGTATACAGAGGATACACCTGTTCTTAACGGTGGCCCTGGATTTGCTCCCCATCAGGATCCACACAGCTGGCCCACCCTTTTGAAAGGCTGCATGCCAACCCCATCTCCATCCCTCTGGTGCCCTGCACAGAGCAGTGTGCTTTGGAGGAAGTGCTTGCTCAGTGGGTCAAGGCCCCTGACCTCAGGGGCCCCAGTGAACAGGGGCAGGACCTACTCATATGACCCACTCAGAGACCAGTGCCCTGACCCCCAGGCTCCTTGCCAGTGACTGCCAAGGGCAGTGGTCAGTACCAGGCTGAGTGCTGGGTGGTGACACGGCTGGAAACTGGTTGCCTTCACCCCTCACCCCGCCGCCACCCCCACCACTGCTTGGTCTGGGATAGGGGAGACAGGGAGGGGCTGGGCAGAGAGCAGAAGGGTTGGAAGTGCTGGGCAAACTCGGCAGCTGGAGGGCAGTTGGTGTTTATTATGCGGGACGCTGAACAAGGCGCTGTGTAGACTTCGGCATCTAGGATGCTTGCAGGTTCTGTGAGGAAGTGTCCTGGCCCCATTTCGTAGGTGAGCAAGGCTCCCCTTCGGCTCTTCTGTCTGAGCAACCAGGGGCCGTGTCCAGGCCTATTAAGGCCCCTCCCAGCTCTGAAATCCCAAATTTCTTTCAAGGAAGCAGCTACAGACTGGCAGAGGGAGGGAGCCATTGGGAAATCTGGGCCAAAGGGGGGCCTCCATGACCCCACAATCCCACCAAAATGTCCCCCATCCCCTTGGGGTCTCTCCTGGGTCCTCAACCTCCTTTCTTTGTCCTGCAGCGGCCTGGATGAAAGAGAGGACTTCCCCTGGGACAATTCACTTCTGTGGTGAGCAGGGCAGGGCACTGAGGGGGCCGGGCTCTGAGCTCTGAGGTTTGAGGTCAAGGGGTGGCTGCCAGGGAAGCAGGCAGTGGCTGCAGTTCCCCACTCACCGCTACCCTCCCCGGCTGCCCAGCCTCGACCAGCGAGGAGAGCTGGACAGACAGCGAAGTGGACTCATCCTGCTCTGGGCAGCCCATCCACCTGTGGCAGTTCCTCAAGGAGCTGCTCCTCAAGCCCCACAGCTACGGCCGCTTCATCCGGTGGCTCAACAAGGAGAAGGGTGAGCTGGGCGTCTGGTGGCAGTGAGGGCTGCCTGGGTCGTACCAGGCACTAGGCCCAGGGAGGGGTTGGGGCTGGGCAGAGGGAGGGAGCTGGCCCTCAACTTTGCCCTGAATGACAGACATGCTGCTGTCACTGGACCCATTCAGGATGTGTGCAGTTTGTGCTCATGTCTGTCTGTCTGTCTGTCTGCTGGCCAGGCTCTGTCTTATTCAGGATCCCCAGGGCCACACAGCGCCTGGGACATAGTAGGCGCTTGAAATTCTGCTGAGAATGGGACACAGTCTTGCCCTCAAAACATCATAGCTTCACCCTGGCTGGTGTGGCTCAGTAGGCTTGAACGCCGGCCTGTGAACAGAAAGGTCACCAGTTCGAGTCCTAGTCAGGCAGTTGCCTGGGTTGCAGGCCAGGTCCCCAGTAGGGGGCGTTTCGCTTGCACATCATGATGTTTCTCTTCCTCTCTGTCTCCCTCCCATCCCCTCTCTCTAAAAAGTAAATAAAGTCTTTACAAAAGAAAAAAAGAAAAAAAAAACCATAGCTTCACGGGGAGACTGATGCCGCCCAGTGAGAAGTACAGTGTGAGCTGCGTGCATTAATGTTAGGTTTTCAGGCACCACACTAAAAACATTTTAAACAGGTGAAATCAATTTTATTAATAATTTTATTTAACTATTTATTATCATTTCAACATACAACAAATATAAAATTTATTAATGAGATATTTTACTATTTGAGATCTGATGTATATTTTGCACTTACGACATACCTCATTTTGGACTTGCCACATTTCAAGTGCTCAAGAGCTCCCTGTGGCTAGCAGCTGCCTCACTGGACAGTGCAGGGCTACACAGTGCGCACGCGCGCGCGCACGTGTGTGTGTGTGTGTGTGTGTGTGTGTGTGTGTGTGTGTGTGTGTGTGTGTTTGCAAAGGCTCAGAGCCAAGAAACCTGGGTTCTAAGCCCCATCTCGTCATTAGTAGCTGTGGGTGCCTGGACTTCAGCCTTCAGACTCATTCGCCCTCACTGAGCACCTCCTTTCATGCCACACTTGCTCAGACATTCACAAAGAATTATAGTGCCCTGAGGGTTCAGGGAGGACTCGGCTGTCCCCCATCTTCAAGGGACCTGCAGTCTTGTACGGGAACTGGCAGTAAAATGAGCTGGTATGCAGAGCATGTCAGGGCTTCGACAGCACCGTGGGGGCAGCTGTGCCCAGGTCAAGGAGGACTTCATGGAGGAGGTGATTCTGAGGCTGAGTGTGGAGGATGAGAGGGGCCAGAAGGGGTGGAAGAGAAGTTCCTGCACAAGGTGTGACAACTCTGTGTGTATATGTAGGACTAAGAGTGAAGTGGCTGTCCCCCTGGTCCTCTGGCGCTCTGCGGGGAAGGCCCATGGGGGAGTTCTAGGGCAGGGAGCACAGGAAGAGCCAGGCGGCCTGGGAATGCTGCCTGAAGGGGCTGTGCTGACCCGGCCTGGCTGGGAGGGGCTAAGAATGAGAACTGGGAGCTTTAACAATGCAATGGTTCTTCTCAAGGGCACTGCCTTCAAACTCCACTCTAAGCACTTCCTGTGACCACTCAATCCCCACTTATCCACAGGAAAAAGGGCCCCAGACAGCTTCTAAAGGTAGAAAACAGCAGGGCCAGGATGCAGACCCAGGTTGGCCCAGCTCCAAATCCACTCTGTCCACCACCTCCCCTGACTTAAGTCTGCCAGCAAGGGCTGTGTGAGCCGAAGTGTCTGAGAATGGCAAAGAGGTCTTTCAGGCTTGGGAACTGCAGGGTGGTGGGGAGGGGTAGGGATGACCATGCCAAGTGAGCTGCGTGCAGTCTGTGTGGGGTGTGCAAACCCTACAGCAGGAGCCGTGGCTGGCGAGGGCCAGGCCCTCGGGGCCCCAAATAACCCACTGAGGTTCCCAGGTTCGCCCTGCACCCGGGAGGTTCAAGCCTCTGTAGTATTATTTACCACTTACCAGGCCTTGTGGCATGCCCTTTGCACACATTTCTTCAGCCCTCACACCGGCCTTGGGAGAAGGCATTATGGCCCCCATGGCCTGGCCCTGCCCCTGAGGACACTGGCTGGCTTGGCTTTCAGAGAAACTGACTTAGTCTCCGTCTTTCTTCCTCTGGCTGTTCCCCACCCACATGCTGGTTGTCTCTGGGCCCTCCTGCTCCCCCAGGCATCTTCAAAATTGAGGACTCTGCCCAGGTGGCCCGGCTGTGGGGCATCCGAAAGAACCGCCCCGCCATGAACTACGACAAGCTGAGCCGCTCCATCCGCCAGTATTACAAGAAAGGCATCATCCGGAAGCCGGACATCTCCCAACGCCTGGTCTACCAATTTGTGCACCCCATCTGAGGGCTGCGGGCCAGGCCCGGGGCTGAAACTCACCCTTCCCTGACCTCCCTCCTGCCTGCCCCTGTCTGGGCCAGACCGTGAGCCAGGGGAGAGGCAGTGTGCTGGCATTCAGAGTCCAAGGTCAGGGAGGGGATGGCCCACTGCTCCCAGGAGTGTATGTGAGCTCTCTGGGGACCGAGGGATCCTGGGGGGGGCGGGGTGCTTCCTCCTCAGGTCTGACTGTTCACGGGCCCCACCCACTGCGGGATGAAGGGAGAAGGGGCTGTCTTCAGTATTCACAACTCCCCAGGGAAGGCACTCCCTCCACTCCAGCTTCTGGTCTCCGCATTTCTAGAGCAGACCTAACAGCATGGCAGTGACTTGTCCAGGGCCACTTGCAGTCCAGCGCTCTCCTCCACTCATTCTGCACCACGTCTGGCACGGTGCTAGGAGATGTCTGCATCCCTGAGTTGGGGAATCAGGGGCGCCCCTGGGAACAGGTAATAAAGATACTAGAAAACTGACGTGGCCCAGTGTTTGTGCAGTGAGTGAGTGCACGGCAGAGCCATCACTGCTCAAAGGGGTTCTGGTCACAGGGGCCTGGGGTGGTCAAGGGAGGCTTCCTGGGGGCGGTGGCATTGAGCTGAGCCTAAAAGGAAAGGAACGATTGATTGGTAGCAGCTATGGGAGAGTGGCAGTGAGTCCTCAAGGCCAAAAAGGGGCTGGAATGGCCCTTGTCTCCCCCAACTCTGGTGTGGGCTGAAAGGAGGGAGGGGCTGGGCCTGATAAGTCTATACTTACGAGTGCAGAGAAGGCAGGGTCCTTGGCCATCCTCTGGCTCTGCCTAGGGTGGGCCAGGGTCTGGCCCTCCTGCAAGGAGGCCAAGAGTCCTTGTCACTGTTTGGCCAACCATGGGGGCTCTGCGCTGGGGCAGCAGGGATGTGATCAAGGGTGGGTGCTTCAGGGCCCCTTGTGGGACACTGGCTCTGCTTGTTCGAGGTGCCTCTCTCCTGGAGGGGGAGGTCACAGACCTCAGTAGTGCTCTCTTTGAAACTGTGAGCCCTGTGAGTAGGGTGTGGGTGCGATGGGGAAGGGGTGTGGTCAGAGAGAGAGAGTGTGTGTGTGTGTGTGTGTGTGTGTGTGTGTTGGGGAGACGGGAACCACTGCCCACTCTCCCGGGCTAACCAGCTTGCTCAGCCTCCTCAGGCTTCCCTCACCTCTGTTCACTGAGCTCAGAAGCCCTGAGGGCTGACTGTGTGCTTCCACTGCAAAATTAGGGGTTATCCCCCCATTTTTCAGATGATGAAAGTGAGTCTCAGAGCAGTTGACTTGCTCACACACAGCCAATCAGCAGCAGAACCAAGAACTAAATCCACCAGGACAGGGCTCTCTGCTTCCTGACTGGTCCACGCCCTTAGCCTCCATAACCCTTACCTTCCAAGGACAGGCTTCCAGGAAGCGAGACTAGGAGCCAGCCAACGCTGCCCAGACCACTGAGGGTTAAATGCCACTCTGTAGTGCTGCCTTCTGCCCTCCCCAATTTTATTGTCTTCCGAAGAAAGTTTACTCCTGGCAGTGAGCAAACAGCACCTTGGCACCTGTCAGCTGGGATTGGGCCCAGAGGAGGAGGGGGCCCTGCCCCAAGCCTGTGCCTACCTGAGCCCCTGCTGTCTGCCCACCCCTGAGAGGGAGCAGGTGGGGACCCTGGCCAGAACCCAGCCTGGCTCTGCTGAACTGGTTTTGTCCCCCCCCCTCACCTGTCCTGCCCCCAACTTGGTCACTGGAGCCACCTGCTTCCATATCCCCAGGTGGGCCTGGGCCTGGAGAGGCCTCAGATCTCAGGTGGGTGCTGGGAGAGAGAGGGGGAGGGGAATGAATGCCTAGAAGTGGGGAACTCCAGAAAGGGGAGCTATGGGGAGTGGGGTGGGGCAGCTTCCTGCTCTGAATATCGGCCACAAGGCACACGTCCCCTCTGGGGCACACGCCCATCCAGTGACACCCTGTGTGCTGGCAGCAAATTCTGGATCCCTCTTCCTCCTCCACATCCCTGCCCATCAGAACCCCATCTGGCCCAGGTATTCCTTGACTCTCCTGTGGACCTGCATCCAGGGCAACCCATCATGGCATGGGATAGCTTGTGCAGATGAGACAAGGTGACCTTTCGGGCTCATTTGAAGAGCCCTCCATTTGGCCAACCAGGCCCTTGTCACTGGAGGTGGATTTGAAGGAGAAAGCCTGTGTTGAACAGGTTTAACCTCCACTTGGCCTTTTCTCCCTGCCTGGGACTATGGACAACCAAGAACCACTGGCCTTAGCAGTCACTTCTAGAATTTTGCTTTAAAAACTGAAGGCTGTTCAGGGGTCAAATTCACCCTTGTACCATGAGTGTGGGACCCTGAATGCCCCAGCTTTCCTGGGCAGTGCTCATCGCCAGGCACCCAGGACTTTGACGGCCACTCAGGAACCTCAGACAGCACCCAATGTGACTCTCAATGCACAGATGGGACATGGGACCTGGGCCCTGGAAGGGGAGGGCCAGCCCTTAGTGCCCCAGCCCACTGGTGGCCAGCCAGGACAGCCCCCAGGTGGCCAGGGCATTCCTTCCCCACCAGGCATCCCAAGCACAGGTAACTCTCGGGGGCCTCAGGAGACACGTGACTCAAGATGACAATGCCCAGCCAGGTTGACAGTTCTGGATTTTATCCACAGTCATACAGTCACAACCTATATATATATATTTGTATTTATATACCTTTAAATTACACAATCATGTACAAAACAGGCGCATTGCTGAGACCACAGCACTTCTCGGAGTTTCACAAGTGTCGGACTAATGGAGTCAGGAAGCCGAGGGCGGCAGAGGGTGGCGGCGGGGCAGCCCTGGCTCCTGGCAGAGCCAGGCTGCAGAATGGTGGTTAACTTGGGAAGAAACACATCACTCGCTGAGCCCTGCAGAGCGGCCTGTGCAGCATCGAGGGTGCGGGCAGGGGGCTACAGGAGGCGGTGGGCTCAGTGAGGGGCGTGGCCCCCACGCTTGACACTGAGTGCCCTGACACCAGCACTGACAGGTGGGCCTGGGCCCCAGGAGCTCAGGGGGTCTTCCAGGTGAGACCCTCCACCCCAGGGCCCAAGGAGCCTGGGGACCCTTTGCTCAGAAGGAATTGGGTTTCAGGTCCCTGCCCCGGAGTGGGCAGCTAGAGTGCTGAGGAGGACAGCCAGAGTCACTGCCCCTCCCCAGGTGCTGGGAAACTGCGGGCACAGAGAGAGGGAGCCCAGGCTCCAAGGTGCAGATGTGGCAGCTTCCTGACTTCCAGCAGTAGGTGGTAAAGGGCCCTTAACTCCACCTCCTGCTTGGAGGAGAGGCAGAAGGGGCTTTTGTTCTGGCATGGGGAGAGCTGAAGTTTTCCAAAATCTTGTTCCAGGCCCTGAGGGACCTAGGGCACAGCTCAGGCTGCAACAGAGGCCCACAGAGCAGTGATGAGAAAGGGTGTGCTGTGGAGGGGAGTCTGTCTGTCCCTAGGGGTGCCATCGTCCCCACCCCCCAACTTTCCTGGCCTTGAGCGAGGCCTGTCCCAGCTCCAGTCCCTGCCTGAGTATGCCAGGATTCTCTGTGCCCCGTGAACAGGGTCAGGGCTTTCAGGCTGGGGCCTGTGACCTAACAGGAGACTGTGGGAAGAAAAAGCAAGGAGTAAGAGGTCAACGGGTGACAGAGGGGGTGGGGTAGACACTGTCTTCACCTAGAGGCCCAGGGCCAGCTGCTCTGGGAGGGAGCAGGGTGTCTGTAGCCCTGAAGCCCAGAAGCGGCACCACTGTCAAGGCTCACCTGGTGCCGCAGGAGTCTTAGGGCCTCACTGCAGGGGTTCCAGGAGATTCCTCTTCAGTCCCCACTTCTCGGGACCCAGCTGCCCCCCCCCCCCGCCCCCCGGCCATGGGAGAGGCTGGTTCCTGGAGTAAACCAGAGCCACTTCCTTTCACCAGCCATAGGAAACACTGCTGCTCTGGGCAGGCCCCTTGTCTCCCCCCACCCCAAAGTCCTTTAACTGAGACCCAGGCCTGCAGAGGTGGGGGCGGGGGAGGTGCTGCCAGCAGGGGGAATGCTGCTCCAGGGCCAGGGAAAGCAGAAGGAAGACAGATGTGGTGACTGTCCAGCTCCTGAGGGTCAGGGCTCCTCCCTCCAGCCAATCCCACGCCTCTCCTATTGGCTGCAGGCTTTCCCTGATGCTCCCAGGCTGGAAGCTCCCAAGGGTGTCTCCCCAGGCAGGCCAGAGAAAGAGATGAATGGGAGGCCCCAAGGCTTGGTCTCCTGTAGGCTGGCTGAAGCTAGTGCTTCTCTAGTTTTAGATGGATGTGGGGGGAGGGTGGGTGAGTGGGGAGGGACGGTGGGGGGGAGAGGGGGGTGGTGGTGGTGAGTTGGGTGGGCAAGATGCCCTCCTCCTCAGGGAACAGGAGGTGGCTGCTACTGTTGCTGGCTTTGCCCTGTGCTTTGGGGCCCCTCCCCACTGCCTGAGGACTTGGGGGCAGGGAGCAAGTGACTGCAAGTACTGAAGGGTACATCTCTGAGAGAGAGCCCAGGCCTGAAGTGCAGACAGCTGGAAAGAAGGGCCCTAGTAGGGTCCTGGTCCGTCAACTGAGCCTGGTGCCAGGAGGCCTGAGGGCCAGCTCCCCCTTCATGCACCCTCCTACACCACAGTGACTCTGTCACCGACTCCAGCTCAACCCTCTTCATGTCTGAGGGAGTCTAGGGACACCTGGAAACCTCTATATGAAAAGAGGGTGACTATTCCTCTTCCAGAGCGGTGAGGCCCAGTAAGAAGGGCTCCCTGGGGTACAGTGGAAGACTTAACACTGGGAGGCCCCTTGGCTGGGGTTGGAGGGGAGGCCTCTGAGGGTAAGTGGCGGTAGACGGGGAGTAGGGCGGGGCAGGAGGAGGTCAGGAAACGGGGCTGGGGAAGGGGGTGGGGCAGGTGCTGGCAGCCAGGGGTGGGGAGGAAAGGGGTGGAATGGGGGCACTGAGGCAGAATAAAAGGGTCCAGGAGACGTCTCTCAGGACTCAGGAGACTTTTTGGTGGGGTCTAAAGAGCGGACATTGTGATGTCTTCGTCGGGCTAAGCCCTAAGCCCCTCGCCTACCCAGGGGCCATCACCGCAAGTGCTGCCAGTCTGGCCTCCAGGGGGCCCTGCAAATGCTCCGTCTCTTTGTGTTTTTTTTGTTCTGTTTTGACTTTTAAAAAAATAAAAGCTTGATCGGAAAATATGTCTGGAACTCTATGGCCAGGGGAGGTGACAAGAGTAGGAAGGGAGGGCCAGGAGTGAGGGGTGGTGTGGAGGGGAGCAGAGCAGCTAGATGGCCTCCACGTAATTGGCGGGATAGAGGCCAAACTGCCCGCTGTCCAGCCGCCCGCGGCACCAACCCTGCTCGTCCTCCTCGCCCAGCTTGGTGAGCTCATCTCCTGGGAAGAGGACACAGAAGAGATCCTTGGCAGGGGCTCAGAGAGGTCTTTCCCTCTGCCCCCATACTGCTAGGTAAGCCCTCCAATACTATTATGCTGGGCCAACCCCTAAACCCTTCCCCTTTACTGCCCCAATGCCTGCCCCAGGGGATCAGCCCCAGCCACACATCCAAGTGTTGCCCCCAGTCACCCACCTAATCTGGGTCTCCCCCTGCCTCCGGCTTCATTTCCCAGGTCAGGCCTCCCTGTTCCAGCATCCCGGGCCCTCAGGCCCGCCCCCAATCCGTCTGGGTCCGGAACCCCCAACCTTATTCTCAGGTCCTGACTCTACACCTGGCACCCAGTTGCCCACTCTCAGGCCCTGCACTTGACCCCCATTTCAAATCTTGAACCGGGCTCAGGCCATACTTCCGGTTTGGGCCACGCCCTGCACCAGGTCCCTCCCCCAGCCGCACTCCCTGCCAATCCCGCCACCCCTTGCCCTCAGGCTCCGCCCCACCCCGGATTCCAGCTGGCCCCGCCCCTCCAGCTCCACCCACCGTACCAGCCTTGAAGCTGAGCTCATCCTGCTCCTGGCCATCGTAGTCGTAGAGGGCCCGCACACGTACTCCCTTGGCGTCGTCCTCGAAGGGGTTAGAGCCCCCGTTGGCCTCATTGCCTCCAAAGGGGTTCCCGCTCTCATCGTCTGACCACTCAGTGGCATAAGGCTGGCCCCTGTCATAGCTGCTAACGCTGAGAGGCAGAGAGAAGACCCAGATTAAATTGCCTCTCACCTCATCCCTAGGGCTGCCCCTCTCCCCAGTCAGTCCTGGCCCCATGTTTCACCAAGGCTGAAGCAGCGGTGGGCCTCCTAAGAGGGGTCCTGAGTCAGTGACCCTCACAGACTGCTCTTTACACAGATGTGAGAGGCAAGACTATTAGCATAATTACTCAGCCTTAGAGTGAGGGGTTGCTGAATGGGACCCTGAGAGCACTTGACCCTTCATCTGAGAGGGCCAGTCCAATCTAGAGGTTAGGAGTGATAATTCTGGAGCCAAACTCTTGGGCATCATATCCTGGCTCCCAGGCTTACTAACTAACTCTGTGACCTTCTGCAATCACTTAACCTCTCTGGGTATCAGTTTCTCCATCTGTAAAATGGGAATGTACACACTTCTCAGAATGCTTACGGCTTCAATGAGTTAATATTTGGGAAATGCTTAGAACAGAGCCCGGCACAAGTAGGTGCTCTCAAAGGACTAGCTATCACTGCCTTTGAAAGGAGCATGAGGTCGCTGTGATTTCGACCATTTCTTGTCCTTAAGGTAAAACTCAACAGAGCTCTGTCCTCCAGGAAGCTCCATAGGAGGAACTCACCTGCCACGGTCCCCCGCTTGCGACGTGGACTCCACCATCCCAGCGGCGTTGGTCAGCGCTACCCCCTCCGCCTTCTTGGGCTGTTTCTCCTTCTTGGTGGTTGTGTGAGGGAGGTCTGGGTTCCACTCCTGCTGGGCACCAGGGGGGCAGTCAGGCTGGTGGCTGCTCCCCGAGGCCTCTTCCAGGCTTTTCATGCTCTGATTCCCCATCCCCACACATCCTTACCTCAAACTGGGGCCAGTTCATGGGCATGCCAGGACCGCTAGTGCTGCGGAACCATCTGAGGTCGTCCTGGGCATCAGCCCCCCGGATGGCCTGCTCCAGCTCCCGGTACACCTGGACATAGCTGTGTACAGCAGAGATGGGGAGGTAGGGGGCAAATGCCTCATGCCCCATTCTTATCCTTGATGAGGGCAGGAGCCCTTCAAGGGACCAGGGTGCTGGCATGGCCCCCAGCTAGGAACCAGGCAGGTTTCCCAAGGAACAGTCTCCATGTGGGCATGCCCAGTGGGCACCCTTTGCTGTCCCCACCTTAGCTACTCACCCACCCATCCAAGCACGTTTCTTGAGTACCTGGTGTGCACTGGCTTGCATCCAGGCAGTTGGCTGTGTTTGGAGCCTCTTCGCTCTTGGGCCCTGCAGCTTGGCCCTCCCCTTCCTAGCACTATAATGCGAGGCCTGGGATGCCTCACCCACCAGTTCTACCCTCTGCTGCCTGTGCCTGTGCCCGCCATGCCAGCACGCCCAGCTACCTGCTATTCTCAGCTAGGTTGAGGTGACGTTTGATGTCCAGCAGCACCTCCTTGAGGAAGACCAGTCGCTTTTCCTCAAATTGCTGGCACTGTTCAAACACCTGCTCCATGCCCTCCATGTACTGGGGAGTGGTCTTGCCCACCTCTTCCAACACTTTCTCGTACTTCTCCTGCGTCTGTAGGCACCAGGGCGAAGGAAGGGTAAGACCCAGGCCCACAGCCGCCAGCCACCGCCCACTCCCAGGGGCCCTCAGAGTCCAGCCTGGCCGGCACCTTCTGCACATCCTGCTTGCACTTGTCCACTTTGTCCTGCAGCTTCTTCTGTTGCTCGGGCGTGACTGACTGTTCCGTCTTGCTATTCATCTCTCGTGTCACAGCCAGCTTCTCCTCTTTGCAGGCCAGATGGTAGGCCTTCTTGGCTGCCTCTAGCTGTGGGGAGCGGGGACAGGGGGCAGGCCTCCTACTTGTGAACAGGAGCCAATGTGGTCCCTCATCAAGCCCCCCCACCTGCCCCCTCTGCCAGGAGCTGTGAGTACACAGTCTTAAGAGGCAGAAGGGGAAAATGCAGACAACTGTAACTGAACAAAAATAAAGTAATAAAATAAAATTTAAAAAAGAGGTAGAAGGGATACAGGCCCTGCCTCCAGGTATTTGGGAGCAGTGCCCACCCACCTGCGGATGTTTCCCTGCATGGCCTGCCTGCTGCCCCTAGGACATGCTCCTGGCAAGCATGCAGTGCCTGCCCACCTGTGGATACTTCTTCCTGCAAGGCAGTCCTGCCCCTCAGGGGCACAACCCCAGAGGGTGGTGCACCACCACCCCACCTGTAGACACCCTCCCTCTGACGAGACTAGCCCTCTGAGCTCGCCTGACCACCCTTGCCCCGTCTGCGGCAGCCACCCCTTGGGCACCTCCTTCATCTTCTTGGCCCAGGGTTTCTGGGCCTTGCGGAAGCCATCTTCAGCCTCCTTGGTCTCCTTGAAGCCGCCCATGATCTGCTTGTGATAGGCATCCTTCTGCCAGTTCTTGACCTTCTCCAGGTCCTCGTTCAGCAGGTTGTTCTTCACCTCCTGGTGCAGCTCGCTCACCTTGTCTGCCTCCGTCATGATGGCGCCCCAGGCCCGCTCCAGGCTGCCGTACTGTGGGCCTGAGGACGTGGCCGTTGGGTCATGAGGCCTTCATCACCCCCTGCCCAGAGGCCCTCCCCCCACACACCTCTTTTCTGTGTGGCTTTCCCCATACTTCACAGGGCAGCAGAGATGCCCTCCTCTGCCCTCCCTATAGTTTTCTTCACCCTCCAGGGCCCAGGGACAGCCACCTTCTCCAGGAAGCCTTCTCTGACTGCTCTACCACACACTTCGGCCTGCAGCCCTCACTGAATTCTTCTTCTATCTGTCTCTGTGTCTACTCCCTATCTTCCTCATCAGCCTGCGAGCCCATGGTGGAAGGGGGCACCTCAACCCTGTGAGCTCTCACAAGCCCGCACGGCACCAGGCACGGTGGGGACTCCAGAATGTTGGCTGAATGCAAAACTGAAGAACCAACTGGTGACAGGCACCAGGAGGCCCTTGGGACTAGACATCCCAGTCCCTTGTTTCTCTGTGTACAGGCACCAACCCTGTGCCAGTCACGTGCAAGGCAGCATGGGCCCAGCCCGTGCCTTCACGGGGGTCCGAGTCTAGTGGAAGAGAAAAACATTAGCCAATACATGTAAACTTCAACCTGAAACTGCTCTAGATTAAAGGAATCTAGAGACATGACAACTGAATGCAGTGTCTGATTCTGGATCGGACCCTGGACCAGCACACAGCTGCCACGATAGAATTCGCATACGGGCCACGTCAAATGTCCTGAATTTGATAGCTGAACTATGGTTACGTAAGTAAATATTGTATTCTTAGGAGATACATGAAGAATTTAGGGTGAAGGTGCATGTCTCCAACTTGTTTCCAAAAACATGCATATAAATAGGAATAAAACAAATGTGGTAAAATGTTAACCAGTGAATCTGGGTGAAGGGTATGTAGTTCTCTGTACTACTCTTGAAACTTTTCTCTGACTTAAAATTATTTCAAAATAAAATGTTTGGGTTTTTTTTGTTTGTTTTGTTTTTTTAAATCCAAACTAAAATTGTACAAAGTGGAGTTGAAATGCAGGGAGGCGGGGCTTGGTGAGGGAGGGAGGGAGGGAGGGAGAAGTGCAGGTGTGGGGGCAGTGCCAGTGCCCGCAAAGGTCCTGTGGCTGGGGGCCGCAGGTGCGTCCAGGCGGGGGTGCTCCCAGGACCCAGGGAACTGGTTTAGGGCCTGGGGTCTGCGCACGCACGGGATGGGCATGGAGGTCACCTTTCTCGATGAGCTGGCGCCAGCGCTTGGCCCAGTCTGTGAGCTGCTGCGCGTAGGCCTTCTCGATCTTGGCGCGCTCCTGCACGCAGTTCATCAGGTCGTTGCACAGGCGGTGCCCGTCATCGATGCGCTTCACTGTCCGCTTGTAGTTCCCCACCTGGCGGCCAAGCAGCGAACACGACTCCCACCGGCTCCCGGCCTCCCGTCTGCCCGCCTTGGTCTACCCGGGCCGCCGTGCCCTGCAGGGCGCGCCCGCTGCCGCCTTCTGTGCGTGGCTCGGGACCCTCTGCCTTTCTGAGGCCGTGGCACCCTGCGCCACACCCTTGTCTAAACACTCTCTTATCCCACTTTAAACATAATTTCGTTGCTGCCACCAAACGCAGAAGGTTTTTTATAATTTGGACTTGGGCCAAATGAATTATTCATTTTGTTCTTGTGAGCTAAATCTATTATATTTATGTAGAGTCATAAGTGTTCAGTTGAGCTGCAACTTCTTGACATAATATTATGCTTTGTAGACATCTCATTAAACACTTATTAATTTAGGTTTGGCAGTTTTCACTTTGGGTTTCATAAGCCAATACAAAAAATGATTCTGGGTTTCAAATATTTGGGGAGGCTCTGAAATACTGCCCCGTGTCCACCTCTGTGTTGCTCTGGGGCTCCTGGACTCACTCCATTTCCCCGCTACCAGTGCTGCGCCCTCTGCCCACTCCCCAGGGCAGGAGCAGGGAGCAGCAGGGAGCAGCAGGGGAAGGCTATGTGAGCCGCACTGTGCTTCACCTGCCTGTGTGAGGTGCCAGGACTCTGCGCCACAGCCCTGGGAGCAGAAGCCAGGGGGTGCTGTTCTACATGAAACACCATGAGCCGTCTCCAGGGCAGCTGCGGGGCCAAGGAGCTCTGGGCTCAGGGAATGGTAGCAGCCTGTCGGACCCGCAGGGTTTTAGAGGGGCCTGAGGTCATGGGGTGGGTGGGGGGCCTGGGCCTCCACACAGCCAGGCTGTCTTTCCCCAGGAACTGGGAGCAGCAAGCCTCACCTCCCAGAAGCTGTCAGTGGTCTCCTCAGGAGCGAGCGAGGCCTCGTCGTAGGAACCAGACATGGTGTGGTCGGGGGGGGGATGGACAGGTGTGGAGCGGTGGTCAGCAGGCCGCACTGCTCATGTGCTGGAGGGCAGGAGAGAGATCCCTGGAGGTGAGGTACATGTCCGACATGCCCCACTCCAGGCCTGGACACCACCTTGCTGTGAGGATGAGGGCTCCACAGGCATAAGCCTTGCATTAGGGTGGGGACTCCCTGCCTAGGGACTGGCTCACCCCAAGAGTCACCCTGCAGCACCCCTTGTGCCCACCTCCCCATTTCTCCTCCACAAGCCCTTCACTCCATCTCCTTTGCACTTTATCTCCTCTCTTCCCTCTGCCCCTCAAACCCATCCTCCAGCTCCAGTGTCGACATCTCTCCCCAGAAGCCTGTCCCAACCACCAGAACCGTGGTGCCCACCGCTGTTCTGTGTTCCTGGACTGAGGGCTCAATCGCATGTTTGCTTTACATAAATCTGTGGTTTGCTTCACAGACACTCAGTCTTCAAAGCCAGCAATCAGGCTTACCTTTGTGCATGTCCTACACCGCCCCGCCCAGGGCCCGACACTCTGTAGGGCCCACTAGAGCTCAGTAAACCCCACCCAGCTTGCTTCTCAATCTGTCCCCCTCAGCACCACCCGCCCTGACCGAGACAGACCCTTGCATCAGGCCCACATCACCTACCAAAGCTCCCTACTGCCTCCCCAACCAATGCAGAACCCTTGGTCTCAGCCCCTAAGTCCACCCCAAAGCACCCACTTCCAGCCTGGATCCAAGCGTCCTGGGAAATTGGCTCCCGACCAGGCTGAGCCCCTCCTCGGTTCCCCGAGCTGCTGGGCCCTGTAAATGCCCTTCTGGCTGCCCTGCACCCAGCCTCCAACCAAAGGCCTCCATTAGCTGCTTCCAGGTCCCTAAGAGTCCCAGACATGCAGCTTCTTGGCCCACAGGTCAGACCACTGTGAAGTGTGTGAACATCAAGCCACTGTATGTGGTCTGGGACTGTCTGCTGCATTATGACTGTCCAATCCAGGCCGCGTACTGCCCCACTCCTGTGCCCCACCCAGGCCTTGTTGCCACCCCGGGCAAGAATGACTCAGGCATCAGGAGACTGGACGAGGAGGGCCAGGGGCCTGGTCTTCAAAGGAGCAGGGAGGCCAACCCAGGCCTGACCCCACTACGAGCTGATAGCATGCAGTTGGGGTCACCTCCCTGACTCTGCACTCTAACCTCAGGGACTGAGAACACTGATGATGAGGATGCTTGGCCTCTGCAAGAATCAGCCCAACCCGGGGGGTCCAAGGGACCCCAAGGCCTTACCAGCAGCTGGCCATCCGGCGCAGGGCAGGTGCCCCAACACCTGAGGGTTCTGGGTCAGGGATGTCCCTGCCCTCTCCGGCCTCAGTCTTCCTATCTGTTCAGGGCCAGTGCTCTTTCCCCGTAACCACCCAGTGGTGCCTCCTGCATCTCTCAGGCACCACACATACTTTGCTTCTTCCCCTTAGCAAAGACTCAGACTTTCCCACAAACTCACACACAGTGGGGGTGGGAGGAGAGGGCAGCTGGAGTTCATCGAGGGACAAAGAAATGAGTCTGAATTTTTTTCTCCTTAATTTGGCACTTTTCACTTATAAAGCAGCACTTGCTTCACAAAGAAAACACTGAGTTTGCGCCCTGGCCAGTGTGGCTCAGTGAGTCAGGCGTCATCCCGCAAAACGAAGGTCCCCAGTTGGCCTCCGGCTGCAGGCCAGGCCCTTGGCTGGGGCGCAACAAGAGGCAACCAACTGATGCTTCTCTCGCACTTTGGTGTCTCTTTCCCTCTTCCTCCCTCCCTTCTCCTCTCTCTAAAAATAGATAAAATCTTCAAAAAGAAAAAAAGAAAATTTGAATTTAGATATGGTGAAGTAAAAGGCAGGGATATTTAATGAAGGACTTTCAGCCAGGTTAGGTAAGTGTCCCTGGCGCTAGAGCCATCTGGGACCCTTGAAGTCACACAGAACTTGGGGATCCCCACAATGTTGGTTCCCTCCTGGGGTGAAGGTCAAAGCCGCCTCTGGTAGTGGGGAAGTGACTTGACACAAGCTTGGTGGGGGCAACGTGGTGTCCTTTCTCACGGTCACAGATGCACACATTCCTTACCCAGCAGCACCCTGTGGTCCTAGGAATTCACCTTCCGGCCACTCGGGCAAGCTGCTGCTGCCCAGTCTGACGTGCTGCAGCACTGCCGTCAAAGCCGAAGGCTGAAAACAGCCCAGACACATGTCCGGGGGCGGGTGAGTGAGTGGTGGTGCTGGCCTGCAGCAGAAGGCTCCAGTGCTCAACGCACCCGCCCCAAGTCATGCCGCTGAAGCCAAAGGAGCAAGGTGCAGAACAGTGTGGCTGTGGATGCTCCCACTTGTATGGGGGGTGGAAATACATAAACAGAAATATTTTTGGAAAGCTGGTAGCAGTGGCTGTGCTGGGGGAACTGGGTGGCTGGAGGATGGGGTGGGAGAATTTTCACTGGGGCTCTTTTAAATTTTGATTTGTGTGCATAAATTGCATATATTTTTAAAAAAACCCTCCAGCCTGTGTTAGAGGAGAGCAGAGGGAGCTGGGAGCCAGGACCAAGGGCGCACTTGAAGCATGGAGGTGTGAACAGTGCAGCCAAGCCCTGCATGTCAGGCGAGAAGAAACGCACAATGTCAGACACCCAGGGACGATGGGACCTGCTGTGGTCCCTCCTTGTGGCCCACCCTCAGTGTAGGCAGGTGATGGCTCTCCCGGGCTCCCAGCTGAGGTAGCATGTGTAGTAGAAATAGCTCTAGCCTTGGGGTCCCTGCTGTGCCACCAAACTGTTGTGTGACCTTGAGCAATTCATATGGCCTCGCTGTGCCTTGACAGGAAATGAGAATGACCCAACCCCACTTAAGGATTAGACGAGATGGGGCCCTGCAGCCCCAGGCTGGGCCTGCACAGAGGCGGCCAGGAAGACTGGCAGGCCGGGTTGGGGAGGGGACGCGGGAGGGGGCGTGTGAGCCCGCAGCACCATATGGCCAGACACACCACCCTGCCCTCCCCCTGCCAAACACCCCCACCTGGGGGCAGGTGGGAGGCTTAACTCTTACCAAACGCCACGTCCTTCCTGAGGGGCGATCAGTGGCTGCCGTCACTGAGAAGCCGTAGCTCTGAGTCGGGAAGCTGGAGTGGCCAGCGTCTGCCACTCTCCATGGGCGAGCCCAACACACCGCTACCTTTTTTCCACCCAGCAAACGGGCACAACGCCCAATCTGAGTTTTTGTGGCTCTGGAAGTCCTTTATCACCGGCGATAACAGCTGACATTTATGGGGCGCAGATTTGGTGCCGAGGACGGTTCACATGTCTCAACCGGTCTAACCCTCACAACGCCCCTACCAGGCAGGTGCGATTCTCACCCCCATACTGCGGACAAGAGCGCAGGGCTCTGAGACGTGACTGGGAAAGAGCTGGGCAGCTCTTGCTGCTGGTCTGCCACCACTTGCGTTGCGGTGGGCTGGTGGTCTCATTTCAGCCAGGCCCCCTCTTTCTGTGGAACAAGGGAAGGAGCCAGGCCTTCCTCGCACAAGGATGTTGGAGGTCTCGGCACCCAGCACGGGGGCGGGGGCTCCAGCTCCAGCTCTGCCACCTGCCAGCAAGGACTCGGCCAAGTCCCTTCGGGGGCTCAGCTTTCTAACTTGTATGATGGAAAACGATACTGGGGCCTATTTTGAAGATCAAATGATAAGAGGGTAGTAAGTTCTTGTTGAAAAACACAGAACACTACAAATGTGAAGTTTTCCTGCTGGCCTGGACCTTTCCTCCAGGGAGAAGAATTCACAGGATGCAAAGTGTCCCTCTCAGGTCCCAGGCCTACTGCCAGCTGCCTCTGAAAGACTTGGAGGGCAGGGGCTTTGGTCATGTTCCATGTACCAAGAAGGGACAGAGGCATTAGAACATGAGCCCACAGAGGGCAAGCGCGGGTGGACTTTGTGGATTCCCGTGTCATGGGTCACAGACAATCACGGGCCTCAGAGAAACCGCAGCTCTTCTTTCTCCTCCCACCGCACACCCAGCCCGTCAGCAGGTCCTCAGTAGCCCCCTCACCTCTTTGCAGCTGCTTCTCCAATGGTCTTCCTGACTCTGACTTTGTCTCTCAATGCCCCCTCCCCAGCCCTCCACACGGCAGCCAGAGGAAAACTGGCAAACCCGTCAGATCCCCTTTTCTGCAGAGACACCCCACTTCCCCTGAGTAAAAGTCCAGGTCCTTGCCAAGAGCCCCTGCACAGCCCGCAGCCCCACCTCTCCCGGCTCTGCCCTCATCTCCTGCTCTCACTCTCCTCTAGCTCTGCTGACTCCCTTGCTGTTCTAACCCCCGGGCCTTTGCACCTGCTCACAATAGTCCCCCCCCCACCCAGACTCCCAGGTCCACTCAAATCTCTTGGCCTCCCCCAGCTTACACCTGCAATTCCATTTCTGTTTCCATCCCCGCACCACCCCCTCCTCCCTTTCGTCACTGATTACTCCCCACAGCACCCGCCACATCCGACAGGCTGTCAAGGTCAGAGTACTCATATGTGTAGTGTCTTCCTTTCCACTGGAATGTCAACTCTGTAAGGTCAGCAGTTTAGCCCGTCTGGTCCTCTGCTGTATTTCTAGCATCCAGAGCAGTGCCTGGCACATGGTAGTAAGTGCACAATCACTTTTGTTCAATGAATGAATAAATGCCAAGGACCTTCAGGAACATTCATTCATTAACTAGCAGAAGCACTGAATTCTGTACTCCAGAGCCAAACCCAGCCACCTGCACAGGAGGCATTTAATCAGCATTGGTAATGATGGTGATACAACCAACAGCCAGAGCCCCACAGGAGGGGAGGGGTCTCAAATCCTGCTTGTCCTGTTTCCAGGCCCCCCGCTTTTTCTGCCATTCCCTTCCCCACCTCTTGGTCAACTGCCAGGGTCCAGTTCCAGGGTGTCTTTCTCTCTATCTGTCCTATTCAGGTCGCTGTCCTGGGCTTGGTTTCTGGGGGTGCCCAAACCAAGACAGCAAGGATGGGAAGGAGGAAGTGGGAGCTGTGGGAAGACAGGCCCGTCCTCTCTGCTGCAGGTGCATCTCTCTCCTCAAGACCAGTCATCTCACGCTCGGGCGCAGCCAGCTCGGTGCGCAGTCGCTTCCTGGACAGGACAGCACAGATTCTGACCAGGAGGCGCCCTCTGCCCTTAGCAGCACTGGGGGTGGGACACACGCAGCTCACTGAGTTCCCCTCCTGGCCAGGTGGAGCTGTCCTGGCCAAGCTAGAGCAGAAAAAGGCAAGAAGCTGGACCCAGGCCAAGCAGGACATCCTGCCCAACTCAGTGCCCTGGAGCAACTGCCAGCCAGAGGGACAGTGGATCCCGCCCCTGTGAGGCCTGAGCCACCTGCCACCGTGACAGCATGGACACAGAGACCAGACAAGGGGCAGACTCCTGGTGTCAACTGTGGCCTCGATCCTTACGGTGCAGCTCTGGGCCACGGCAGTGAGCAAGACAGAAGCTGGTATTCCACAGAGGCTAGACAGACAAGGAACTAGAGGAGCAAGTAAACGACCAAGTGTGTTAGAAGGTGACAAAGGCTGTGGGGAATAAGGCAGGGAAGGGGACAAGGAGGAACGGTGGGGGCTGGGAGTGAGGCTATTTAACACAGAAGAAGGCTTTTCGGCAAAGACCAGAGGAAGTGAGGGAGGGAGCCATGCAGCCATCTGGGGGAAGATAATGTAGGCGGAGGGAACAGCCAGTGCAAAGGCCCTGAGGAGGAAGTAGGGCTGCCATGGTTGAGGAACAGGGGTCCTATGGCTGGTGTGGAGTGAGTGAGAGAGAAGGAGGGGTGAGGTCGGGCAGGCTGGGCGAGGATGCCGATCACATGAGGCCTCACAGGCCAGAGTAAGAGCCTTGACCCTCCCCCCTCCCCCCACTGAGATGGGAGCCACTGCAGGGATAAGAGAGGTGAGGTGTAATAGGATTTAGGTTTTAAAGGATCCCTGCCATCAGGGAGAAGAGCAGACTGCAGGGGGCCAGGAGGACAGGGAACCTGCTAGCAGGTGACTACAGTCCTCCAGGTAAGGAAAGATGGGTGCTTGACCAAGGTGGTGATGCTGCAAGCAGTGAGACGTGGCTGGCCTGTGGCAACACTGTGACATTTGAGCCAAGAGGATTTGCTGATGGTTTGGGTGTGGGAGAAGGGGTCAGGCATGGCTGTGGGGCTTGGGCCTGGGCAGCTAGCAGGTTGGAGCACAGTGGGAGGAACACTTTGGGGGAGATGGAAGCTCAATTTTAGAGCCCCGAGTTGCCCATGAAGAGCTAAGTCGACATGTCCCCTTACTCTCTCCAGAGCTCCTGCACTGGGGGCCATGTCAGGAGGGTCCAGCCTTGGGTTGTTCCCAACCCAGGGCCCCAGCTCCTGGCTGAACACCAGAGCTCTGAGTGCCCCTGGGCTTCCCTTTAGCTCCCTCTGACTCAGGGAAGGCTGCTGCGGGGAGGCCAGGTCCCCAACCAGAGTTGCAGGCAGGCGCTGTAGGCGGTGGGCCCACTGGGTATGATGGGTGGGGCTAGGAAATGTACCCCACGAGGCTAATCTGGTGGGTTCACTACCCCAGAGTCTGGGGGCAGCAGAGTGTAGAAGAGAGACAGAACAAGCAGAGATGGACCCTTGGGACCCATGGAACAGAAACAAATTAAAGAGGCAGGGAGATGTGTCCTAGAGAAGGCAGGTCAGGAATGGGGGAGGTCAGGGCCAGGCCTGGAGGGTCTGGGGAAAGGACAGCTCCACCAGCCCCCTGTCCTGGCTGGATGGAGGCCAGCCTCGCTGCGCAGGTGAGGCAGGGCAGATGCCAGCCCACAGAGGCCTTGGTGGGAAGGAGAGTAACACGGGGCAGAGAAGCAGGGGGCAGATGATGACTGGGTTATGTGGCTGCCAGCTCCTAGGCATCCCCCACCCTGCTCCTGCCACCTGAGACCTGCCTTCTCATTCCCCAGGTTCCTAACCCTAAAGAGGGAGACCCAGTGCCTAATACTCAGCAGGTGCAATGAACACTTGCAGAAATAAATGGGACCACTTCAGCTTCTCAGTGTGTATTCCTCTGCCCTATCAAAGACTCAGGGACCCCTCCTCAGCCCCTGCACAACTTCCTCTGACCCCCAAAAGCCCAGGGAAGAAGAAGATACACAATGTGGTGCCAGGGCTCAGCAAAGGACCCAGCCAAGTTCTCAGTGGGTGCTGGGCAGAGAAGGCAAGCAGGAAAAGCAGCCAGAACCTTTGCCTCCCAGCACCCCAAGCATGCCCAAGGTTGCACACACCAACCCCCACACCCTCAGACTAGGATCACCTCCTCGCACAGGCCAAGGGACTTCAGCTCTGTCCCAGGGCAAAGCCAGACCAGGTGTACCCCGCCCACTGCACCACTGCAGGCCCATCCTGCCCCTCTGTGCCCAGAGCCCAGGCCCCAGCCCCACCCGTGTGAGAAGCAGCAGAGGCTCCTCTGCAGTGCCCCAGCTCCCGGGGGAAGCAGCAGACACTGTCCCCAGGAGCAATGCAGCAGAGGGACAGAAGGTGGGGGAGGGAGGGCCACAGGCATCCCCATCCAAGACCTGCTCTCCTGTCCCCAACATGGAGACCTTGGGCTTGTTGGGGGTGGGACAGGGCTCCTCTGGGAGATCTGGGGATCTAGTTCTGCAGGAAGAACAAGGAGGGGAAGGACCTGAGTTTGAGGGGAAAGGAGACATAAGCCTCCTCCTTGACCAGAGGGCTCTAAGCCCCATGCCTGAGACCACTGGGGCCTGCTGGTGGGCAGGGGTATGGGGGGACACTACGACTAGATCTGCTGGTTCCAAACTGGCTAAGGCCTAGCAGTACCTCAGTGGGGGTGGGGGGCAACCTCACTTCTCCCTGCCCCCGCCTTCTCTAGCCTCAGCCTGGGGAGGTGAGTTTCTGTAAGCGCCGCCCACCTCAGCCCACTTCCCCCAGGGAGAGGGGCATGACTTTAGTCAGGACCTGTGGCAGTGGTGGCGAAGCGCAGGAGTGCAGAAGCAGAAAGGCAATAGGGGGACCTAGGTTCTGAGGAGCGCCTCCGGGACGCTAGCTGCTCCCCACCTATGCACTGGCCCTGGCCTCGCTGGCCCCTCTGCTGGCTACCAGGGGCTGCTGGTAGGAAGGTTGGGGAGCCCTGGGGCCCCACTCTCCATGCAGCCTCTTTCAGCTGTCCCCATGGATGCCTACCTGGGCCCGTATTAGTACCAAGCCAGGGGCAGGTAGGAGTGCACTGCCCCCGCTGGGCCAGGCGAGGGCTGAGGGGCTGGCTGTCCTCCTCCTTCTCCGTGGTGGCAGGCAGGGAGGGGCCTGGCGCCTTGGCTGGGGGCTCTGTCCTCTTGGGTCCCTCCACCGAGCTTGCTCAGGAAGGCAGCGCCAGAACTGCAGAAGCCAGCTCCCCGCCCCCCACGGCTGCCTCTTCTCCCTCCCTCCTCCCGACCGACCCGCCTCTTTCTCCAGCCACCCACCTCTTTCAGCTCGTTTCTATGGCAACCAGGCAATGCTCGCACAGACAGCCTCCCTCCCATGTACACCAGGGGACGCCCGCCCTCTACAAGGCGCCTGCATCAACACCGGGGGCGTGCAGCACCTTCACAGATGCTGGCAGACACGCAGGCTCACGTGACTGCCCTGGATGGGGGAGAGCCGGGCGGGAGGTGGGGAGAGAGGGATAACCTGCTCCCGCCTCTTTCTCTTCTTTCCTCTCAAGACCCCGCCTCTCCCTCCCGACGTCCTATCAGACGCTGTAAACTGCACCTCCCTCAGGCCCTTAAAATCTGACTGCACGCAGTTCTGTAAACATTTCTATTTGCTTACTCATTCATTTGCCTTCAGTCACCTTTCAACATTCTCTTTTGAGTCTTTTCTGGGTCAGGCAGAGTGTGAGATGCTTGTCCACAATCTCATTCCATGAGGTTCCGTGCCCATTTTACAGGTTGGAGACTGAGGCCCACAGCGCTGAGACAACTTTTCTGAGCACCCATGGCTCCCCAGCTCCCGGTTGGCAGTGAGGCCTGTGATTCCAGCTCTGGTGCTTCCCCACAGGCCACGGCTGCCACACACGCCCAGAGCTGATATCTAGGCTCACACTACACACGTGGTCCACACGCACCAACATGCATCCATGCACATGTGCACTCCAACACACACGCACAAACACTCGTTACACATATTTGCACCCATGCATTTCCACAAGCCTGTGTATGGGTGTCTATTTGTGCACAAGTAACACACGTATATGTACATTTAGCTGTAACACCAAATCAATGTGCACACATCCACACGGATCCAGAACATACAACACACAGACCCTTCCTACACCAAATCACAGCTGCACACTCAAGCCCCTAACCCTCACCTCATTAGAAGGGACCAGTGACAGTGACACAGTAAAAGTGTCCCAACCAGGGGACTGAATAATGAGCCACTTCCCTGGAGAGGATCTGGCTCTGCTCTGAGCCCCCTCCAGGGATCAGACACTAATCTGCTTGTCCCCTCTCAGCTCTGCTGCTGAGGGGGCCGGGGCGGGCGTGGAGGCAGGACCCCCTCTCCTCCCTCATCCTGAAAAGTCCTCTGCCTGGTCCAGACTAGATCTTATCTCAAGCCCTTTGGCCTAGAGGGCTCACGGGTATTCCCACCCATTTTCCTGGTTGCTGTGCAGTTCTGGGACTTGGAGCTATGACAGAATAGAGTAAAATGGGCCCAACCTCCTCAGAGGGAATTCCGTGCCTCAGGCAGCCCTGTTACCCCACAGTGGGGGAGGCCAAGTGGGGACTGGGGCCCAGGGCACACCCTGCCTCACAGGATGCGCTGTCACCAGCCCACAGCTGCCTCAGAGGACTTCAGGCAGGGGTCACAGCAGCCCCTGTGCCCCAGGGTAACTCTCAGGGACCTCACACAGCCCAGAGAGGGCAGATACAATCGGAAAGAATCAGAAGCCCACAGAAAATGAAGCCAGAAGCTGCCTCTGGCTGATGACGGCCTCTTCCATGTCTCACCCCATCGAAGACCCCTCTCAATCACCAGACAGACGCTGGTCAATCAGACCTGCTGTCAACTGCATGAAACGCCCTAGTGTCAGAGAAGTCAAATGTGAGGGGGGGAATCTAGAAGGTGAAACAGGGCCTTACGTTTCATTTAGTAGATATTTACTAGGCACCCGCCACGCACCAGGGACTTTTGTGAGTGCTGGACCCCACCGTGGGCCAGAGTCCCTGCCCTGGAGGTGAAAAGGTAGTGGACGCTGAACTGTTCGGCAGTGCCAGTGGTTGTCACAGCAGCCCAGCAGATGAGGTCACAGGACTGATAAGGAAGCAGGGGCTCTGAGAGACTGAGAGGTTTGTCCAAGGAGACACAGCCAATAAAAGTCTGGGCTGGGATTTGAACCCTTTGTCTGCCAAGTTTTTGTCAACACTCCACATCGGCCCCATTAAGAAAGATCCCAGTTTCCAGGAGCTTCAGAGTCAAGTGCGCCTCTTACCCCTAAGCTCACAGGCAGGACAGGTCATACGTGCTTGAAATGCCAGCCAAACAGTGGGCACGAGTGAGGACCCCACAATGACAAGTGATTTCCAGCCTGGTCTTTCTTGGGCTAGAGGCTGCAGCTGGGAGTCCCTAGGCCTGGAGGTCCTCAGCAGAGGGTAAGGTTAAGTAAGACCCTGGCCAGGAGGGTGGGGATGCCTGGCACCTGAGAGCAGAGGCTCCTTGGAAAGTGAGGAGACCTCAGCTAGGAGGCAGGGAGAGATTGAGTTCCGGGCGCTGTAAGCAGAGCCCCCTGCCTGCCTGCCTGCCTGCCTGCCAGCCCCCAGCCCAGGATCATCTTTCTCCTGAAGAGCAGGCTCCACCCAGGGACGCCAAAGACAGCTGACTCCCACCCACCCCTCCATCGGCCTGACCCGGCCCCCTCTGCTGCCTGGCAGCCCCCTGAGTTCTGCTCTCCCACACTCAGGCTCTGTGCAGACGCTGACTCCTCTGTCATGCCCTCCTTCCCTAGCCCAGGGAGCACCCACTCCACCTCACCCCCTCCATCAGCCTGATCTGGCCCCCTCTGCTGTTGGGAGGGGCCTCCAAGTCACCTGTCTCCAGCCCTCTACTCCCTCACTTGCAGGCCCCAGACAGGTCCAGGGACCCTTCCCCTCAAAATATACCCCATTCCCAACCTCGCCCCTAATCCAGGACCTTTACCATGCTCCAGTCCACAGTTGGGGTCAGACTATAAATGTGGTGTCACCCAGGCCACAGATCATCTGCCCTCATGCCCCCAGGAGGAGCCTTCTGCCTTCTCACCCCACCCAAAAAGCACTTACTGCCCCCACACCCCAGCCAGGCAACTATCCCAGAAGCTCCCAGGGCAAATGCAATCAGAGCTCATTAGCTGCTGCTTTGCATCTCATTTGCATAACACCCCCATGACTGCCAAAATGCCAGAATCCTCCCTGAACCCCTGCCCATGACAGGTAGGGCTGGCTGGCAATGAAGAAATAAAATGGACAAGACTCCCCTGAGGGTCTGTCTGGGGCTAAATACATGGGGACCAGGCCAGGAGGGGAAACCTGAAGCGACTTCAAGTTTCAAACCCTGAAAAGTGCTGGAAAGGAGGGGCAGTAGACACTGACTGAGCACCTAAGTCCCAGCGCGGCGCCCAGTGTGCACTTCACCCTTGTTTTCCACAAGGAGCCACTTGACAGGTGTGGGGACAGCTCAGACTGGTCAGGACCCTGCTGCTCAGAGCCTGGGTCTTGCCTGGTAGCTGAGAAGACATGCGGCATCTCAAGTCTCCCCCAAAGCTCCTGAGTGTGCATCTGCACCGTCACATGATCCTAGGGGTTGGGAGTGTGCAGAGTACCGGGTGAAGGGACCTGCCCCGTCACACACAGCCAGCAGACGGTGCTGGTGTCGGAACTGAGGCACGTCTGACCAAATTTCGAGCTGTGCCTTTAACACATTGAACAAATATTTCCCGAACACCTACTATGTAAGGTACTGCTCGAGGCAGTGGATCATAGCAGATAACCACGAGATAACCTCACAGGCGCTTCATGTCAAAAGAGGAAGGCATACCACAAACACCCAACAGGAACCCACATGGTCGGTGATTGGCGCTGTCAAGAAAAGTGATGTGGGGCGAAAAGATGGAGAGGTGAGCGGGGCCGTTTTGGAACTCTCTTCAGAGGTGGCATCTGCACGAAGACCTAAGTAACAGGGAAAGAGGTGTGTGGTGATCTGGGGTGGGGGGAGTGTTTCTGGCAGAAGGAACAGCAAGGGCCAATGTCCTGAGGTGAGAGTAAGCTAGGCACACTGAAGGCACCCCGAAACTGAATGGAGGGACAGATGGATGGATGGGTGGATCAGGGGGTGGACGAAGGGGTGGCAGGGAGAGGCAGCTTGTCTTGTAGGAGCAAAGAAGAGGCACGCAGGGGCCCGAGCCTGTAGGGCCTTGCAGGCCTCAGTGAGGACTTCGGATTTTACTATCAGCATAAAGGGGAGCCATTGGTATTTTTGAGGAAGGGTGCGGGGAGAGTCCAGTTTATGTTGTCAAAAGATCACTGTGGCTTTTACATGGCAGTGACTAGAGAGGGGAAAAGGCTGAAGCAAGAAGAGCATTTCAGAGGCTTTTACAATATTTATTCCCAGCAGGAATACATGCGTGTGGTCACTAAAACGCACACCCAAGAATGTTTGGAGCAGCTTTGTTCTTAACAGCACCGAACTGGAAGCAACCCAAACGCCCATCCACACCAGGACCGACCAACAGCTAGCGTGGTCACTGCATGCAGTAGGGGCGGTCGCTTGTTCACTGTGCAGCTTCCACCATGCGGTCTGTCCGTGCAGTCGAATCTCACCCAGGGCGCCCAAAGGACCTTTACAGCATGCAATCCCTGACTGTTTGGGCAGGGGCACCGACCTCTGTTCCCTTGGACTGTCAAACTGAAAAATGACAACAGCCAGCACAACAATAGCCATCTGATGTGAATGAATACAAATTATATCTATTTTTGTCAGATCAGCAGAAGCATAATACAACTTTTGCTGTGTGCAGAATTTAGCAATTAGTTGATGTGCGCCCAAGACGAAAAAGGCCGGAAGCCACTGCTCACAGCAATGACAGACGACCATGTAGGAAAGTCCCAAGACATCTTGCTGAGCAAGAGAAGCCAAACTTAAAAGAGCATACAGGGTGGATTCTATTTAAATGAAGTTCAAAAAGGTAAATCTGGATTTCTGGTCCTTGGGCAGAGCGGAGTAGACGCTCTTCTCCCCATCCCCGCTGTGGGGCTCGGCTAAGAACCCTGGACGTTAATCACAAAACAAGCCTATGCAGACCCTGAGAGGGGAGAGGAGAAGGCCAACCGAGTAGGGACCTCGGGTTCCCAGGGACAACATGGCAATGAGTTCCCTGGGCTTTCTTTTAGCTGGACACATCCCAGATTTGTCGCTGGAGAAATCAGCAACCCAGAAATACCAATGAGTATGGCAACAACAGCTCCGAGAAAAGCCTGCTCTCTCTTTGCCAGAGGATTGGGCAGGTGCAGTCCAGCAAGACAAGCACCTTTAAAACAACAGATGCCCCACTCTAGCAACACACCATGGGAAACACTGCAGCCCTAGCCCACCCCTACTCCCAGAAGCAGGGGTCACATGGGAAGCCTGGCCTGGCTGTAATGAGTGTCCACACCCCACTCCCAGGGGAGCCAGGGCTTTCATCCCCTCCGAGTGGTAATGAGGTACCTCCCCCTCCTTGCTAGGCTGGTATCAGAGGAGGCCTAGTTAGGACCGCTACCACCCCAGCAGTAACAGGTCAGTAAGGAACACATGGACGGCCGTAACAAGGTGCCCCTCCCTTCCCAGGCAGGGAAGTGTCAGTAGAGGTCTAGTGGGCACTTGAAACTCCCACTCCGGCCTGGCAATGAGGAGGCACCCCTGTCTCCCACCAGGGTGCCACCTAAGGTCAAGTGGGGAACTGGTACTGCCACCCCACCTGGCACCAATAAGGGACAGTGTTGGAAGAGGGTTGGTAAGACAGAAGGTTTAAATAAGACCTGTGTCTCATAATGAAATCCCAACGTCCAGGACACAAGAAAAAAATCACCTGCCGTACCAAGAACCAGGAAAATCTCAATTAGAATGAGGAAAGGCAACCAAGAGATGCCAACCCCAAGATGATACAAATAACTAGAATCATCTAACAAGGGTGTTAAAGCTGCAATCTTAAAAAGGTTTCAACAAGCAATTATGAACACACTTGACACATGAAAAACCAGAAAGCTTTAGCAAAGAAATAGAAGACATAAAGAAGGCTAACTGAAATTTTACTACTGAAAGTGCATTAGATGATTTCAGCAGCGGAATAAAACAGGACAGGAAATTAGTCAGTTTGAACATAGAGAAAATGGACTGCAAAAACAAATGAGCACAGCCTCAGGAGCCTGTGGGTCTGTAACAAAAGCTCCGCCATTCTGTTAGAGTCCCGGGTGGAGCGGAGCGGAGAGAGTGCGGGGCTGAAAAAGTATTCAAAGAAATACTCACACTGGCTGAAAAAACCCACCCAAATTGGCGAAAGACATAAATCTACAGATTTAACACGCTTAGTAAACTCCAAACCAGGAAACTGGAAAAAGTTCATTCAAGACATATCAGAATCAAGCTCCGGAAAACTAAAAACAAAGAAAATATTTCAAAAGCGGAGAGAGAAGTGACATCTTACCCAAAAGGGAAGAATAATTCAAACGACAGTGGGTTTCTCACTCGCAACCACAGAGGCCAGAAGGGACGGAGCGCGTTCCAGTTGCTGAAAGAGAAGGACCGTCAGCTCGGAGCACCACGCGCAGTGAAGACCCCCTTCCTGACACGCGGAGAAATGAGGACTCTCAGAGGAAGAACTGAGAGAATTTGTTGTTAGTGGGCCTGCCCGAAAAGAACGGCTGAAGGAAGTTCTTGAAACAGAAAGGAAAAGAAAGAAGGAATCTTGGAGCATCAGGCGGGGAAAGGACCAATAGAAAAAGTAAAAATATGAGTAAATAGGGTAGACTTTCCTTATACTCCTGAGTTTTCTAAATTCTGTTTGAGGGTCAAAGAAAAAACTGTCACACTGACAGATGTAGTTCTCAAAGTAAGTAAAGGAAATGCTGATTAAAATTAGATCACAAATGGGGGAGGGTAAAAGGACCTAAAGAGAGACGTTCTCTACACTTCGCCGTAACTGGGAAATATTGACCCCAGGAGCCTCTGAGAAGCTGTGTGCATAAGAACTAACACCTGGGGAACCACTAAGAAAATCTATACAAAGAGATATGGCCAAAAACACTACGTGTAAGTCAAGAATGGGCACATCTAATCTGTAGAGAGAGAGGTCAGAACAGCAGCTGCTCCTGGAAGCATCAACAGGAGGGAGCGTGCAGTGCCTTGTGGGTGCTGAACACACTCTGACCTGAGTGGTGCTTCCGCAGGTGTGTACACATGAACAAATACGTTAAGTTGCATACCTAAGATCTGTGAACCTCACTGTATATGTTACACTTCAACAAAAAATAAAAAGGAGTCTATTCCAACAGTCCAGGTGAATGATGATGGTACAGTGGTGAGGTCTGATTCAGGGCACCGTCTGAGGCAGAGTCACGGGCCTGGCTGTCATCGGGCCTGGCTGCCATGTCACCACCCCCATAAACACCACTAGCTACTCTCTTACCTCTGGTATCTCAGGGAAATTAAATAGAACAAAAATGCTCACAGCCATAGTCTGGCACCACGGCTCACACCGGGTTTAGTGCTGGGCATACAGCTGGCACTCAGCACATGCTTCTGTGTGTCCAACAGTGTTGACAATACTCACAAGCCCTCACCTCCATCCGGTGGTTCAGATTCACAGAGCGCCCTCGGCCCCATTCATCTCTGGAGTCTGTACTCACCTGTTTTACACACAAGGGAGGGAAAGTGAGAGAAATTTGCCCAGAGTCACAGAGCTCCTGGAGACTTGATTTAGGCCTTCTCCCCTTCCAGGGATTCTCAGGCTTTAGCAAGCATCAGAACCATCTGGAAGTTTGTATAAAATGGAAATCCTGGCCACAGCCACAGAGATTCTGATTCAGCAGGGGTCTCAGCTATCTATTGCAGCAAAACAAAGCTCCCGGGAATTCAGTGACTTAAAACAATGATTTATTATATTTTGTGATTCTGTGGATGGCTGGGTCCAGCCGGGTGGTTCTTCTCTTCCATGTGGCCTCAGCTGAGGCTGAAATGTCCAAGACGGCTTCCTCATTCAAACTCCTGACCGTCAGCTGAGATTGCTGGAGTAGCTAGCAGCTGGCCTGTCCCCCCCAAATCTCCCTCCCCTCTTCCTCACCCTCCCCACCCCGTGGTTTCTCCAGCAGGGTACCTGGACTTACTTATACGGCAGCTCAGGACTCCAAGAGCAAACATTCCAAAAGGATGAGTTCCAACGTGTAAGCACGCCTCTATCAAGCCTCTCCCTCTGTCACGCTGGTCAGAGAGAGTCGCGTGGCTGAGCCCAGAGTCAATGCAGGGGTGTGTGTGGAGGGCTACGCCAGGGTTAACTAGCAGGAGGTGGGTTCATGGGTGGGGCAGGAAGCACCAATGTATCAGACCACCTCAGTGGGTCTTGTGATGGGGTCCCAAAATTTGGGTTGTTATCACTTATTTCTAGGTAGTCCCCCACTGTGACTGATACAGGTGCCCCAGCCTATAACACCCACTCTATAACGCCCCCGTCAGAGAGGCTTTAAATCTCCCCACCTGTTCTCGTCACTAATCGAAGGGAGTGCCACACACAGCGGTGCTGGGAGGCTGACGGCCCCCCACCGAGGCACCAGAATGCTATTCAAGCACGGGATATACTCATTGATACGAGAAGTTTGGAGGGTGCTACCCAGACAGTGCTAGGCTTAGCAGGACAACCACTTTGCAGGTATGTGAATGGCTGATGGCTGTGCACACCTGAAACTAATATAATATGGTGGGTCAGATGTAACTGAGAAATTAAAGCTCTTTCCAGCCAGCACCAAGCCATGGGCATCTCTCAGGATGACCGGCAGAAGTGCGGCCCGACCAGGGCAAAGAGAAAGACCTAGCACAAGAAGGAAGAACGTGAGCTGAGACCCCCCCACTGCCAACAGTGGGATCGGCCGGCCCCATGCACGAAGTCTGCTATGGGGTGGTACCGAAAAGTACCACTGCCTCGAGGCTGGTCGTGGACAGCTTGTCCCGGGCTCTGGGTGTTGTACGCGCAAAACAATCATCTATGTCTACAATGCACCAGCGACGAGCTGGCCTGCACCAAGACCCTGGTAAGAGCTGTGTCTCGCTTGCTGGCAACACACCAGACCAACAGCAGCAGCAGTCCTGCTAGGCACTGCCCTGGGCTGCAAGGCAGGGCCACACTGGCTCCTGATGATGAAGGGACTTTAAACAAAAACGATCAAAAAAAGTTCAGAAGAAACATGATGGAAGGAAGAAGAATGTGCAACCAGCAGCTTTCTGGAGGAGCAGCCCAGCAGGGCGAGCCTCTCATGCACATCACTCCCCACCAGGCCCGTGGGCGCAGCAGGTGGCCGGGTGCGGGAGGGCAAGGAGCTGGGGCTCTAGCTGAGGCAAACCAAGGCCCAGAAAGGTAAATACATCCTCTCCCGCCCATCTTAGCTCACGTAAAAAAACGTTTATTATTCTTAAAAGAAAAAGAAAGAAAAGAAAAGAACACTACTCAGACACTGGCTTCTTCAATAAGCCTGGGTTCTATTCCTGACTTGGGCCCACTCCAGCCAGGTGGCCTTGGCAGGTCACTGCCCTCAAAGTGAGGACCTTGTGCCAGATTAGCATGTGAAACCTCTGCCCCGTTCAGGGACACCTAATGTATTTCTTCACCCAAGGAGCCTGATTTGAAAGATTTTTCTCTCCCAAACAAACTACGCATGCTAAGTAATTTTTTAAATTGAAAAGCAAATGCGGTTTTACTGAATTATCAGGTGGAGTTTCTGACCGGCATGGGGTAACCAGCATTTCTCTGTTGAACTGAGAAAATTCCCACCCAAAGCAAAGGGCTCTGAGGTACTGGATGGACTGAGTTGCCTCCACTCGGGAGATACTCGACTGGGCACAGCTCTCTGCGACCTTTGAAAGAGCCGAGCCCGTCTGCAGTTATGGAGGCTTTCGGCTGAGAGCAGCAGGACAGGGTGTCCTCTGTGGCCCGTCCAGCTCTGAGCAGTCAGTGTGCTGCATGCCTCTTGGGGTGCACACAAGCTGGCACCCTGCCAAGAGCCACGGAAAGCTCAGGGCATCCAAGGTGGCTCTGTCCATCAACTACTTATGTTTAGGTTAAGTACAATGAAATGAAATAGAAAATCCAACTCCTACAGAAAAAGGAAATCAATTCCTCAGTTGCAGTGGCCACATTTCAAGTGCTCAGCAGCGTGTGTGGCTAGCGGCCGCCGTACCAGACAGCGCGCACGGTTCAGATGGACAGCGCTGGAAGGTATGGTCGAGAACACTAACGTGGGCTTGGCCAATGTCACACACTTGCTGGGACCCAAAGGAGAGCCCCTACACATCGAGTTCTAGCTGTTCCGTTGCTCACATGATACGATGGAGCTGTGTTTCTTGGGAAAAAATAATGGGCTCCAAAACAGTGCAAAAATCACACTAAGGGACGCAGCCCACCTTTAAAATCACACACTAAATTTAAAGAGATGGTGATTAAGCTCCTGATAAAACTGCATCACCAATAATGGTAATCACTGGAGTAAGCCACCAAATATGACCCCTGCCATAACCAACCCCCCTACGGGGCCCCCCGCCCTCCCAGAGAAGACAGTGAGGGGCTATGTGTCTGCTCGTCCTGACAAACAGACCCTCTTTGACACTGCAGGCCCCACACTTTGTATTGTAGCATTTCTGTGTCATTTCTAAAGCAAGGACTGCTCTGCAAGGGGCCAGTGTGGGAACAATGGTGGGGATGCCTGATTTATTGTAGGAGGAATCTTTAGCAGCAGATGCTGTTGATTGTCTAACCAACAGCCATTCCTCCTTTGCCCTTGCTGACCAGAGAGCCCCAACTGCAGTGACTCAGAGGAAATGCTGATTGGCCGAATCCCACGTTTGGTATGACTGACATTTTGGGCTGGATCATTCTTTGTTGGGGGCTGGCCTATGCAATGTAGGATACTTGGCAGCATCTCTGGCCTCCACCCACTAGGTGGCAATAGCACCCATCCCTGAGTGATAATGAGCAAAAATGTCTGCAGGTTTGCCAAATGTCCCCTGGGAGGCAAAATCAATCCAGGTTGAAAACCATTGGCCTATGTGGCTCTCAAACTTGAACACGTATGAGAGTCATCTGAAGGATTTACTAAAACACAGGCCACACCCCCAAAGTTTCTAGGCCTGTGGTAGGGCTCTTGGATTGCTGTCAAGTGCCCAGATGATACTGATGCTCCTGATTGAGGGACCCCACTTTGGAAACCACTGGTCTCAGTCATTTGTGACACTCCTGTTGCCCTGGACTGTCAGAATAGAGGGAAAGGGCTTGCAAGAAATGTTTCCTTATGGATGATAAGAGACTTGGGGGAAAATCAGTCCCTTATGTTCTTAGACATTGTGGAGTCTGTGTTGATGTCTGGAGCTGTGGCAGCCATTTTGTGACCTCAGTGGGTGCTATCTTGAGGGCTAAACCCACCCACTGAGGATGGAAAGAAGCTGGTTCCTGGACGTGGAGTCACAGAACTAACCAATGCTAAAGCTGTCCTCAGGAGATCCTGGTGACTGACATAAGAAGTCTTCTCTTTTGTGTAAGCAAGTAGTTCCCAAAGTTTGCTGCCCATTAGAACACCTAAGAGGCTTTAAAAACTTGCCCCATACCAATTAAGTCAGAATCTCTGAGTGTAGGACCAAAGATTCAGTATTTTTTCAAAGGTCCCCCAGGCTTTTTCAATGTGCAGCCAAGTCTGAGCACCCTTGCTACTGAGTGTGTGGTTGGTGGACCGTTAACATGAGCATTTACTGGAAAGCTTGCTGGAAATGGAGAATTCTAGGCCCCACCCACACACTGAGAATTTGTATTTCAAAGTCCGCATTTTGGCCACATCTCATAAAGCTGACCAGGTCCACAGCTACAGCATAGGAATTTTACCTCTTATAAAGCACTCTTAAGAAAAATCTTACATGTGTGCTCAGGAAAACAAAGAAATGTCCTTTGCAATTTTGTTATATCAGAAAAAGGAGAAAACCAGCCCTGGCAGGTGTGGCTCAGTTGGCTGGAGTTTCATCCTGTACACTAAAAGGTTGCGGGTTTGATTCCTGATCAAGGCACGTATGGGAGGCAACCAATCAATGCTTCTCTCTCGTATCGATGCTTCCCTCTCTCTCCCCCTTCCTCTCTCTCTAAAATCAATAAGCATATTTATTTATTTTTTATCATTTTAATTTTATTTACTTATTTTTAGAGAGGGGAAGGGAGGCAGAAACAGAGGGAGAGAAACATCAATGTGCGGTTGCCTCTTGCATGCCCCCCAACTGGGGACCTGGCCCGCAACCCAGGCATGTGCCCTGACCAGGAATTGAACCAGCGACCCTTTGAGTCACAGGCTGGCACTCAATCCACTGAACCACAGGGCTCAATAAACATATTTAAAAAACATTTTTTTTAATTAAAATGAAATTGCCCTGGCTGGTGTGGCTCAGTGGGTGGAGTGCCAGCCTGTGCACTGAAAGGTTGCCGGTTCGAACTTGGTGGGGTTTGAAACCAAGCAGTGTGGCTCTAGAACTGACCTAATCATCACAGTGGCCTGCCTCCTAGAGAGAAAAATCGCCCCGACCCTTGACCTTCCCACGTTCACACCCTGGTCTATCACAGACCTGTAATACTTAAGTGTAACTATTATTTTCATGCTGATCCTCTGGCCCATCTTAGAGTGCTTCTCAACCCAGATGCACATGAGAATCACTTGCAGTACTATTAAATTGCGGTAAAATATACATAAAATTTACCATTCTAATCGTTTTTTAAAAAGATTGTATTTATTTATTTTTTAGAGAGGAATGGGGGGAGAAAGAGAGGGAGAGAAGCATCCATGTGTGGTTGCCTCTCACGCGCCCCCTACTGGGGACCTGGCCTGAAACCCAGGTATGTGCCCTGACTGGGAATCGAACTGGTGACTCCTTGATTCAGAGGCCGATACTCAATCCACTGAGCCAAACCAGCCAGGGCCAATTCTAACCATTTTTAAGTGTGCAGTTCAGTACATTAAGTAATAGTCACATTGTTATCCAATCATCACCACCATCCAGCTCTAGAATGTTTTCATCACCCCAAACTGAAATTCTGAACCCACAAAACAATAACTTCCCATATCTCCTTCCCTGAGCCCCTGAGGACCACCACTCTACCTTCTGTGTCTATGAATTTGCATCCTTTAGGCACCTCCTATTAAGTGGAACCACACAATATTTTTCTTTTTGTGTCTAGCTTCTTTGACTTAGCATAATGCTTTCAAGGTTCATCCATGTAGCATGTATCAGTATGCCATCCTTTTTTACAGCCGAGTGATACTCCATTCTATAAACACCGCATTTTGTTTATCCACTCATCCCTCAATGGACATTTGGGGTGCTTTCCCCTTTTGGCTATTGTGAATAGTGCTGCTGTGAACATTGGTGTTCCAGTATCAATTTGAACCTCTGCTCTCAATTCTTTTTTTAAAAATACATTTTATTGATTATGCTATTACAGTTGTCCCGTTTTCCCCCCTTTGTTCCCCTCCGTCCTGCACACCCCCTCCCACCCACATTCCCCCTCTTTAGTTCATGTCCATGGATCATACATATAAGTTCTTTGGCTTCTACATTTCCTATACTATTCTTAACCTCCCCGTCTATCTTCTACCCACCATTTATGCTTCTTATTCCCTGTACCTTTTCCCCCTCTCCTCCCACCCACTCCCCTGCTGATAACCCTCCATGTGATCTCCATTTCTGTGATTTTGTTCATGTTCTAGTTGTTTGCTTAGTTTGTTTCTGTTTCCATTTTAGTTATGGTTGTTAATAACTGTGAGTTTGTTGTCATTTTACTGTTCCTATTTTTGATCTTCTTTTTCTTAGATAAGTTCCTTTAACATTTCATATAATAAGGGCTTGGTATTGATGAACTCCTTGAACTTGACCTTATCTGGGAAGCACTTTATCTGACCTTCCATTCTACATGAAGGCTTTGCTAGATAGAGTAATCTTGAATGTAGGTCCTTGCCTTTCATGACTTGGAATACTTCTTTCCAGGCCCTTCTTGCCTGCAAGGTTTCTTTTGAGAAATCAGCTGACAGTCTTATGGGCACACCTTTGTAGGTAACTGTCTCCTTTTCTTTTGCTGCTTTTAAGAGTCTCTCCTTAACTTTAATCTTGGCTAATGTAATGATGATGTACCCTGGTGTGTTCCTTCTTGGGTCCAACTTCTTTGGGACTCTCTGAGCTTCCTGGACTTCCTGGAAGACTATTTCCTTTGCCAGATTGGGGAAGTTTTCCTTCATTATTTGTTCAAAGTAGTTTTC